>JADLZL010001465.1:0-150324 GCA_015844335.1 Chrysopogon serrulatus
CTTCCAAAGTGACAAAAAGGCAATCCATCCACCTAGAAGTAGGGTTTTGACTAACGAATTCTACGAGTTTTGGTGAATCAATGGTTTTGCAGGTAAACACTAGAAATGACATACTTTTTAGCTACACTGCAACATAGAATGCAAGATTGGACGCCATGGCTACACAGGAACATTCCAGAAGGAACGAGAAGACACGAGACCAAAGCGGAGGGCCAAAGGGACCAGGCCAGACCGGCCGGTCTGGCCCTGGACCGGCCGGTCTAGGGTGGGCCCCACTTGAGGCCCGGTTCGCCCGGTTTACTCCACCGCCTTTGAGGATTGATCTCCACCGTTCGCCAATGTCGGTTTGATCCAAGGGCTCATGTTGATTCGCTAGGGCTATAAAAGGAGAGGCAACCCCCAGAGAGAAGGATCCGTTCTGAAGAGAAGAGATTTAGCGAGAAACCCTAATTAGGATCCTCGGAGGTGTCCCTTGAATGGATGACCTCTCGAGTTAGCATTCCAAGAGAGAGCTAGTTCTATACCTCTAAAAGCTAGTTCTTTAGAGATAGAGAGATAGAGTTAAAGAGAGAGTTTTGGAGGAGTATCGCCTGTCGGTGCTATCTCTACAGCTTGTATCTGAGACTACTTCGGAATCGACTTCTGAGTTCAAGTAAGTAACATTGTTTATCTTGTTTTACTGGTTTGCGACTCTTTTGAGTATTTTAATCCTTGTATTTTAATTCTTGTAGCTCTTGGGTTAGAGTAGTATTCGTAGTGTAAGCGTGGTGCTTAGACTTTGTTACTCGTAGATGTACCCTATTGTTCGGATTTGGTGGTAGCTCATGGAGGTGATTTTATAGCTCCGTTGAATCTTATATATTCCACTATCCCGTCGGTAGGCCGGGCAGGAGAATAATTGGTAGTCGGGTTCTGATTTTGCCTCGTGCTCCTCTATCCAATTCCCCAGTAAAGCATCCTAATCATCTTACTTGAGCCTGAATTAGAAGCTTTAGTTGTCCCCTCTATATCCCTACCTTCTACAGCCTTGTTTGCTACTCAGGTGGTTAAGTGTAGTTTAGAAGACCCTCACACATCTTCCTTTGGGTTCGATATTAAAACTGGGTATACTTATCCGGTGAAGTGCTACAACGTATCCGTGCGCTTACGGAATTATTCAGTAGTCATTAACAGATACCAACAGTTAGCTAACCCTCTGACTAAAAATTAACAAGTCTATTGAATCCATCAGTAATAATTTTAGCTACTAGTAATTTAGTGCCAATATATGCTATCAAGCCCTTACCTTTTGTTTAAACAACTGGAGATGGCCGCTTTTACTTTGGCACTAGCAGCAGGATGTGCAAGATTCTAACGGAGCTTAGCCTTTTTTCCCAACGAGAATTCTGAAATCAATTAATATTTATTATTATTATTAGCCACGTGAATGACACGTGGGTCCAAACACATATTTACGTGAATGGTCTCTCAGGTCGAGTGTAGGTGAACACCCATCCGTTCGGTGGTGATGGTGACGTCGTACGGCGTACTCATCCCAGGTCGCACACGCACAGCCAGCAACACACGGTTACATCTGTACCACAGATGAACACTCTTCTCTTACTGACGAGTGGCGCCGGGAGAGCTCGGGCCCAACGTGTCATAGACTAACACCTAACCGAGCCGCAGTCGAGTCGGTTCCGAGGACCTGCGTAATTAGCTTAACCTGAGCTCCGGTTTAAACCGAAAGCACACCTCTAATCGGCCATCAGTTTACACAAGACGCAAGATCGACCACCCCGTCGCCTCCCGGGCTGGTGGGGGCTTTAACTCGAGTCGCCTATCCTTTTTCCTCGTATCGCCCCGTCTCCAACCTCGCTCGCCGCCATGGAAGGTTCGAAGGGGAGTGGAGATGGTGGGGACGGGGGCGGGGCCGAAAAGCCGAGCGCCGAGCCGAACCCTAGCCTGAATCCGCCGCCACCTACCGCGGCGGCTGTGGAGGCCACGGACAACGGTGCCGCCGCGGCCGCGGCCGCGGCTGCGGCCGAGGCGGCCAGGCGGCCCTTCACGGCCCTCAGCCAGGAGGAGGCTGACCTCGCCCTCGCCCGCGTCCTGCAGGAGCAGGTAAGCGACGGCGAGATCTCGCGTCCTCGGGGCCGCTCCTAGGGGTTCCTCGCCCCTTCGCGATTAACCCGTGCTTCGGATCGGTGCAGGAGCGGGCGTACATGTTGCTCCGGATGAACGGGGGCGGTGGCGAAGGCAGCGACTACGGGAGCTCTGACGCAGGGAGCTACGAGTACGACGAAGAGGGAGAGGAAGACTACGAAGAGGAACTGGAGCACCACCTCCGCGTGCACCACCACGGACACCCCTCGGGCGATGGTGAGGGAGAGGGACAGGGGGAGGGGGAGGGCGAGGGCGCCGAGGGGAGCGACTACGACGAAGAGTTCGAGGAGGACGAAGAAGGGGAGCCGGAGGTAGATCCCGCGGAGTTTGAGGACGATGAGGCTTATGCGCGTGCGCTGCAGGATGCAGAGGAGCGTGAGGTCGCCGCGCGGCTTATGGCTCTTGCTGGTCTCAGCGATTGTAAGGACATACGATTCATTGGTCAGCTCAGTTCACAATTTAGTTGGTTGCTGGTTTCTAATTTTGGCTTTTTTGTGCAGGGCGAACAGTGGATGTGGAGCATGAGGAGGATCATGTCAATGATCCACAGGTTTGATTCATCTCATCTAGTTGATAAATTTACCTTGTTGCTAGGGAAGATCACTTGAGTTTGCAATTAATGGTCTCATGGTCTCATAATAGTCTGCTCTTTGTTAATTTCTGCACATGCAAACTAGTGGAGTTGTTCTTTGATCAATGCAACATGAATGATGTTTCATAACAGTCAGCATGATTTATGCCATAGTTTATTGACTCAGCTAAAATAGTTTTGACTTGTTGGTTATTGATACCATAATACTTGCTTTTGATTGTTGATGTTATTTCCTACCTGGAACACATGTACTCTTTCTTTCTAAATTGATGCATGTTGATTGTACAGATTCTAGTGGTCTGCCTTGTCTTTTTTAGTGAAGGGAATATCAGTTACTTGTTTATATGTTAGTTATTATTAATTGTATTTGTCACTTGAAACGATGTTGCAGTGTGAGTGGCGGCTTAAATGTTGATTGTAAATAAAACCACACTTGACTAATGCCTCTTTGGAAATGGTCCTGGAGACATGTGTAGTTTTTATATCTCGGACATTTAAAGAGCTGTCTACATGTGCATGAATTTCCTTCATGATGTTTTGTTCTATAAAAAATAAGTATGGCTTCATTGCTACTATTTAGTTAGGTTGCATTTATTTTTTTTCTTGTTTGACTTCAACTGTAAGTGATATGAACAAATTTTTTTCTCACAGTTAGATATGTAGTTCAGGATCTAAATAATCAGCCATATGTACTTTCAATGTTTTAGTTATGATTGTTTTCCTTTACTAAGCTTGAATTATCTGCCCTTCTAGCAATAAAATCGAGAAGCAACATATAACATCTATAATCTTATGATTACTAGTCAGGTACTACTATTGTCCTCAGTCCTCTAGGGATGGTTGACATATTTCCCAATTATTCCTACAGTTTTTGTACAGGGGAGATTTATGTCATTGTTCACATATTGGTCTTAGTTTTCTTCGTACTTGTTTATAATCAGTCAACTATGATGAATGATAAACAACTTACACTTCTATATGCTTTTATGAAAACCTAGGAGGCATGGCAAGAGGTTGATCCAGACGAGTACTCTTATGAGGCAAGTTACATTGCTTGTTGTCTTATCCTTGGTTCTCCAAGCCCCTCATTTTCATTTGAAGCTTCATACATCAATATGTCATGTTAAATTAAATGGTTCCCATGTTGATATCAGGAGCTAGTCGCATTGGGTGAAGTAGTTGGCACAGAAAACAGAGGTCTCTCTGCTGATACACTTGCTTCTTTACCTTCAGTAACATACAAGATGCAAAATGTTCAGGATGGCAACACAGAGCAGTATGTGCAAATAATTAATGTTTAGTTTTCTAATGATCTGTGTCTGTATATGAAGTCCTGATGTATCATTATTGTTGATAGATGCGTAATTTGCCGTGTGGAACTGGAGGAGGGTGAATCTTTGATTGCACTTCCCTGCAAGCACTTATACCATCCTGAATGCATAAACCAGTGGTTGCAAATAAATAAGGTATGATGGACCTTCTTAAGCACCACATAGTTGAATGGCTAGAAAGTTCATTCATTAACTCGTTGGTCTTTAAATACTACTGTGATTCTGCGATGTATCTCAGACTGTCACACACACATGTACCTGAAGTAGGAATGTTTTCATGACAACTAGTCTGTATGTATACTATGTTTGGTAACTTCTAGTCGACATAAAAAGCTTAAGATTTTTCTGTGGGGCGATAGGCAGGCTAATGGTTTGTCAACTGATGTTCTTCTTATTCTAGTTGTGCAGCTGTGTAGTTCATTATTTTTTCCCTTGAAAAAAATTGGTTGAATATAGAACATAGAATGTCAATGGTATTGAGGGACTCAGTAACAGGGCAACAATCTGTACATGTGAAGTAAGAATATTCTGTTACTTGCTTGACATAGTCCCTAAGATTTGTAATTGCTGTCTAGATGTTTGGTGCCGTTACCTTGTATCAGACTGAAGTTGTGGGCCTAGTCGTAATGTAGCCTACAGTGTTCTGTCATGGTCTAGTGATATTTTGGTTAGCTGATATTCTGTCATGTTGACATGCGGATTCATGAAATTTTCTTGTTGTGGTAATGAAATCTGGGTACGCCATGTGGTGGGGGAAAACAAGATTTGAAAGTTTAGCAGATCAACAAACCTTGGAAGCTGTGCTGTGTTCACCAATGGACACTTGGGGATATATTATCTAGGTTTTGCATGCTGTTTATAGATAAAAATACCTTTATACTTTTGTATGTTCAGCCACATTAATTTGGTAGATTTGAAAGCTAGTTAAATATATGCTTACTCTTCAAGAGAAGTTCAGCAACCTTTTGTTATTGAATAAGTCCAGTCCGTTAAAGCTTTAATGTCTTTCTATTAGTGTTTTAGTAGTAGTAGCATCATTTTGCCTGTGATTGTTTTCTCTTTTTTTTAATCAGTATTTAGCTATGATACTCTTAAGATGATCAAGAAAACTTAGTGCCTTCAAAAGATTATAAAGTTTTATTTATCTATGGAGGCTGGCAAAAGTGCAATTGCTGCACAGGTGTAGTCAGGTCAAGTCTGATGATGATGATGGTCTGCTTGACTCCTGTTATCTTACTGTCTGGCACAGTGAATAGCTATAGGGTATATTCAGTATCATATTGTCAGTCTGTTTTAGCATTCCTACTATGGCAGATTATGCTATGTTGATCCTTATCTTGCAAAGTAATACTCCCTAAGTTCCAAATTAGAAGACATTTTGGCTTTTCTAGATTTAATAGTTTTTCTATGCACCTAGGTATATGTTATGTCTAGATGCATAATAACATCCATGTATCTAGAAATGCCAAAACGTCTTATAATTTGGTACGGATGGAGTAGGTTGTAGCTGTATACATATTCTTAGTATATATTTTGGCATTCGTGTTGGCTTAATGGCTTATCATGCCATGTCAATCCCTATCTTGAAAAGTAACCTCTATTATCCATACCACCCGGCTTGATTTAATTTCAACATGTTTTCCAATCAACATGATGTGGATACTTATACACAACAGTTTTTGTTGCTCCAAAATGTGACAATATCCTCTGATTCTTGCAGGTATGCCCTATGTGCAGTGCAGAAGTATCAACATCGGGCAACAAGGAGCCGTGACTGCTCTCAGATGGCCATCTTAGGCACTTGATGGGAATAACTAGCGGCACCGCTGCAGCATCTGTATTGTTGAAACAAAAGCAGAAAAAAAAATGTTTTACATACACGCAAAGGAGATCAGGAAATAATCCTCTTGTCAGTCTAAGTTTTGTCCTGGTTCTTTGCTCACTGGATTTATTGGACTTGCCGCTTATGGTCTCAGTTCCCTTCGGACGCCTTATGGCTGTTGTATGATCCATAAAATATGCCAATTATATTATATATTGTTAGTCATTCTTTTTACTGATCGCGCAATCATCGTATATATTTTCTTGTTAACTGGTGGTAAAGCATTTTTTTTTCTTAATTCTACATGTTTTATTGTTAGAGTAAGAAGAGAGGATGAAGGATGGGTGTGTACTGTGTAGTTGGATGTATTTAATCAAACCTGGAGGGTATATATTACATAGGGACCCAAACCCTAGGCTGGAGTACAAGAGTACAAGGACAATAAAGCCCTTAACACCCCCCTCAAATATAAGGTGAATGCAATTGTGATGAATCAGGAAGAAAGTAAGTACTTCCAACCTAAATTATAAAACGTTTGACTTTTTGTACCTCAAGTTTAACCATTTGTCTTATTCAGAAAAATATGCAAATATAGCCAAATTTAAGTTATTCTCAAAGAATTTCTATTAATAAAGACTACTAGGCCTTTAGACATAATACACAACACTAAATAACTAATAAATCATTGATTAGAGATATTACTACAATGCCACCTTATTTACAATTTGTAGGTTGGTTATTACTATGGATTTGTTATGGTCATGAGTACACTTTAATTATTGTTATGGACCTATGAGGTCCAGTATATCGTATATTTTCATTGCAACTTTTTTACATGGAATGCCTGCTGCAAAATCATGGCTCCGCCGTGTTGATGGCCTGAAAAACATTAAAATAAGAGTGAAATGCGATGTACATCTTTAAACTATTCCCGCCCTCTCAACTAGGTCCAGCAACTCTTGTTTTGCACATCTAAGTCCTGGATTTATCTATGTGTTGCAGCCGCCTGTCCAAAGCTAACAGCATGGATGATCCCGTCTATGTGGCACTGCCACCGTGGAATAGTAGCACGTTTGGATGGTCTTAGCTTGTATTTTTTGCAATGCGGCCCCTGAATAATATGACAAGTGCCCTCAGCCTCCTCTTGAATCTTATCCCTTTCCCCTTTCCTTTTTCCCTTTTGTTGTCCCCATTCACCGTCTTGCCACCAGAAACTCGTCAAAATCCACCGCCGGCAGGACCATCTCCGTCGCTTGTGGTGGCTGTGCGGTCGCAGGTAGACCGTCTCCCCCCGGATCTGTGCTGCTGAGGCCTTGCATCACCCTCCCCCTGCGCCAATGTCGCTACGGATCGGTTCGTCGTACGGTTCGTCCTCCATGCCTCCCAAATCCCCTGCTCCTAGCACACCCACCGAGGTTGTAGGGTTTGGGACGCTAACAGGGCTGCCCCTACCACGATGCTGGAATTGCGGCGACGAGATCATCGAGTTGACATGTGGTGCCGGGTCCAAAAGTCCAGGGCAGATCTTCTTCAAGTGCCGCGCCCACGATAGAAATGTAAGGCTTCAATTCAAAATCGTCTCTTATACACTTTAGTTTGTCATTTGTTGATGAATGTTATATCCCAGGTGTCTACGAGCTGCCCTTTTTATCTGTTTCTTGACAAGTATAAAAGGTGGCTACTGGAGCGTGGTTACATTGTGGAAAGTGGCACAAAGATGGACAGTAGAACTGATGCTCTTGCTGCTCAATTTGATCAATTGAAGGTTGGAGTAGTTAGTGCTCAGGGGCAATTTGAAGCAATCCAGAATAGTTGGCTTGTATACAAACTAATGTGCAAGCAATGAAAACTGCAGTAGACAGTCTGAATGAAAAGTGTGGCAAGATGGTGGATACGGCAAAGACTGGAGGAGTTTGTAATGTAATGTAATAACTTGGATTGGATTGTAGTAATGTAATCACTTGGATTGTAGCAATGTTATGGCAGGTAGGTTGTAGCTGTGACTTATGATGTTAAATAATGCTTGGATGTCATGGCACTTCGAGTTGCCTAGATGTTAGTAATGCAATGTAATATGAACTGGAGGTTATCAATGAAGTTCCAATATTTCAGTTCTAGTTGAGCATCAGGTCTTCTATAACATGACATGTCTCAACTTGAACATAAGTTGAGCATCAGGTCCTAATAACATGACAGTACAGGACACAATTTTCTGCCTTGCTGATCCAAAAGAAGATTCAGGTCCTACACATGGACCATGTATAGTAATTTTCAAAAGACTAAGCTGTAGCTAATGGTCATGGTCTTGCTACTGCATTTACAAAAGAAGATCCAACTGCTATATATGGATCTTTTGGTTTCCAAAGGCAAAAGTTAATCCTATTGGTCTTGCTATAATTGGTTGCATCTCACTTCTTTTTTTGCTTGTTGTCACCTTCTTGGATGGTTCTGCTTGCTTGCGCTTCTTGATTCTTGGAAGCCCTGGTTGCAGTAGTGGTAGGACCTTGCCTTAGAGGTGGGAGATTGGCTACAACATAGGAGCTATCAGGCAATGGTTGTGCTAGAACTCAGCCCTTCTTGTTTGTGATGCCTACATAGAAGTATATGTCAGTGTCAGATAAAGAGTGAAATGGTATGGTCTATCTGTTTGTGATTGCCTACAACATAGGAGCTATCAGGCAATGTTTGTGATTACCTCTTCATCAGCTGAGAAACCATGTTGCTACTATATTGTTGGCTTCCTATTACTGCTTTAAAGTCTATATCTTCTACATTGTCTGGTCCATGCATGGTATGGTCTGTCTGTTCTACTTCTGTTGGTTGGTTCCTGCATGTTATGGTTTGTCTCTTCTACTTGTGCTGGTTCCTGAATATTGTCTTCTGGCAAATGCACTCGTGGTGGCAAACCGGCTTTTCTATCTACACATGTAGTTTTATTGTGGCCACTTCCTTTGCACCAACTACAATGCATCTTAACTCCATGTTTGGACAATCTTGGCATATTTCTGCCTTGTACTTCATGTGGACTCTTTTTCCTAGATTTTGGTGGCCTCCCAACTCTTTTCTCATACTCTGGTGGTGAAATTTCTACAGCATCAACATGTTGTCCATTTTATCTGGTCATTACAGGGATAAATATTGAACCCATAGGCCTCTTTAAAAGCTGCAATGGAGTAACAGTGTGGTAGCACTGACTCTTCACAGACCCTCTCATGTCTCAAACAGAAAATGGCATGACCATAGGGAATACCAATCAGATCCCATCGCCTATAATCACATTTCTTAGAGATGATGTCAACAATGTACTTCTGATCCCTATCATGCAACTCAAATATGCCTGACCAGCAGGTAATGCAAAACATCTATTGGCAAATTCTGCACTCTTCTCTATCTTCTTCCTAATCTTAGGACACACCAACATATCTTGCCACTTCTCTGCAACCTCTTGTTGTTTGTTGTAGTGCCTAGTCATGAGTTGGCTCTTGATCCTCTCCAACATACTGAGCATTGGCAGCTCTCTAGCCTCTAAAATATATTTGTTGAAGACTTCACAGCTGTTATTCAAGAGGAGGTCATACTTTAGGTACTCACTGAAAAAGGCCTTAACCCATGTCTAGGGAGGCATCTTTTCCAGCCATGCATATGCATATCTGTTCAGGGCCTTCATCTTTTCCATGTTGGCATTCCATCTTTCAACAGTACAAGATCTGGCACATGCCCACAGCTGATCTTTCAAGTTTTCTCCCTTGAAGTGTCCTTGGAAATTCTTATACAAGTGCCTAACACAGAACCTATGTTCTGAGTCAGGGAAAACCTAGGCCACAGTAGGAATTAAGCCCTGCATTTACAAACAATACAAAGCATGCAGTTAGAAAGTGCAGGGGAATGCAGTATTGATGGTCCAGGGGAATGCAGTTAGAAGACAAACCTTTTGTTTATCTATCATGGTGGTCTAGGGGCTTGTGTTCTCAATTGCCAGATCCTCCTTCTGTGTATTTAGAAACCACTTCCAGGTCTGCAGTGACTCAACTTCTACAACAGCCATTGTAGTAGGGAATATACAGTGATTTGGGTCCATTTCAACAGCTGTGAGTAAGATTCCTCCAAACTTTGTCTTAATATGGCACCCATCCAAATAGATCACAAGTCTGCATCCAATAAGAAAACCCCTCTTACATGCATCTAGAGACATGTATAAGGTACTAAAAATGCCATCATTGAGGTTTATGTATAGGCAGCTACCAGGGTTGGACCTCCTCAACTCATGACCATAGTCCCACAACTTCTTAAACTGTGAAGTTCCATTCCAGTTGAACTGTTTTAGCAAAGTTCTTTAGTGATATTTTCTCATCTGCTCTGAACTTTTCCAGATATTTCTCTGCAAGCCACTTGGCGGTGCATCTCTTCAATTCCCACTTCTTCTGACATCTGTGTTGTCCAATGTATTTCTTCACCAAAAAATAGTTAACTCTATTATCAAGTGAAGCATGCAACAACCAGGGGCAACCATCTGCACAATGAGCTTGAACTCTAGTTCTGTCATTCTTTGGCATCGCTATCTCAACCCTATTTTTCAAACTATATTCTGTAATAGCTTTTCTCAATGCTTCAACAGTAGCAAATTTCATCCCAAGTTTGAACTTTGGGTTGCACATATCTTCAGGTCTGAAAGAGCTCAAATTCCTACTGACATCACCTTCTTCATCTGAATCAGGCAAGTGCAAATCCTCCTCATTAGTAGAAACTTCATCCCATTCCCTATGCTCAACCATGTCACTTGATCCAGCCAACCCTTTTCCCTTGCTGATCTTCTTACCCTGTCCTATACATTCATCAATGACTTCATCATCCACATTGTCATAGAATAGGTCATCATCTTGAACTTCTATGTCATTATCTAAGTCAATAAAGTCAGAGTCCAAACTACCATCATCACTGCCTTCACCATCACAAGGTGTCACATCCTCTACATGACCTTCACTAGCACTGCACTGTGGAATGTTAGAGTAGAAATCAGGTAACCTCTCACCTTGGGTCTTTAGAATGTGTCCAGCCTTGCTTGGACTCATCACTTTGGGTAAAGAAGACACTGGACTCGTAACTATGTCATCAGTAAAGCTTCTTGTAGCAACATAGTTGTAGTGGTCATAATATAGCATAAAATTCTTCACTTTATGCACCACTAGCTTCATCACAACAGTATCCTCATCAGACAAAATGAGGTGAAGCCCATTAGACAAACCCTTCCCAGGAAGAAGCCAATACACTTTTAGAGTAGTAGACAGGATGTTGTAATCAAGCATTGCTGTTATTTTGTCAATCCCCCAAAGCTCCAGTACTGAGATTTGCAATAGTCAAACCAAGACACCTTCTCATTCAGGTAAGTACGATTCAGCCCTACTCCACAGAAGAATCCACCATGTTGTACTTCTATTGTAAAATCTGTACCATCTGGTTCTACAAGAAAACCCCAATTTCAGTAAACTGAACAAAAACCAAACCCTAGAATGAAAAGATTCAAAATTTGATCCCAATCGACCTATCCAAAATGCTTTTCTATACTCAAAACTAACTATCTTCTAAATGATCAGGTCTAGTTCAACTAACCATAAACTGGCGGTGGCTCCCCTTCAGCCCGCAATCTTCCTGCCATGGTGCTACAACTTGAGGATCTTCACGGCACCGATGAATCGACCAAAGAGATTGCACACTTCGCACTGAGTGCTTCCTCTTTGATCACAGAAAACAGCCGGCGTCGGTCGCCGAGTTCTCCGCCGCCGAAACCTCCGCTTCCTCCCGCCCGACGCTTTACGGGCAAAGGGATAACTTTTGAGCTGAGGCAAAGGGAGAAGGACCTTTCTGCAAATTCTTATCTCACATCTCCTTAGCACGTGCCTCTCACGATGCTACTATTCCACGGTGGCAGTGCCACATAGGCGTCATCGTCCATGCTGGCCAGCTTTGGACGGCGGCTGCGACACATAGATAGATCCAGGACCTAGATGTGCAAAACAAGAGTTGCTGGACCTAGTTGAGAGGGTGGGAATAGTTTAAGGATGTACCACACATTTCACTCTTAAAATAATACTTATCAAGTCTCCTAAGCTCGGGGGGCAACTAAAAACTCCCGTTGGGAAGAAAAAAAAGAGGTGCTTGTCGATGCGGGACCGAGACGGTTCCCCATCAACGTGACTCCCGTCAGGACGGACCCACAAGACAGAGACAGAAGGACCAATTTCGAGTAGAAGACGTCATGTCCTAGTTAGACGGATAGAAAGTAACTTCTGTAATAGAAACATAACTCTCTCTACTAAGTCCGACTAGGATTAGAACCAAAGCTCTAGCTCTTTTCTCTCATAAAAAGGGGCCAGAGCACCCTCTTTGTAACAAGTTTACAAAGCAACACACAATCATACGTCAATCCAACGTAAAAGGCCAAGGCCGACTGGAGTAGAGCTTTTACTCGACGACGAGGGCTTGAACTAGGATAAACCGAGTGTCTCTTGCGTAACCGCCGAGTTCTAGTATTCACCGAGATCCAAATCAACTGCTACGGGAACCCCGTGGTAAGCTATCGGTGGCTAAACACCGATAGCCGGCGCACAGGTAGGGGCTTTCAGTGAATTCAACGTCAAGAGCTCAGCGGACCTACACACGATGTTTTTTCCAAGAGGATCATCCTTCATCTTCGAAAGCTGGATCTGCGAGGCGGACAATCACGGAGCTCTCCATGGTCGACTTCTTCCGGAACCAGAGCCGGAGATATCTGGAATTTTTTCAAAACTCAAGCTGACGGAAGAGGAAGTTCTAGAACCAAGTACTCAAAACACGCCGAGTTCTTTCTACTTCGGCCTCAAAGAATACCGCACGGACGTATCAGAACATCATCCAGAGCATGATGGAATCTAACGGCATAACTTCAGAACAAGATAAGTACTCAGTTCCCCTCCCTTTTCAATACGGAAGATCATTAAATGAGGAAGGATCCGACTACTCGCTCGGTATACACAAAGAAGTCTACATGATCAGGCAACCCCTGGTACCACCAGTTCAACCCGACTATCGGTCTTCGAAAGAATCAGAAGCCGATATTCCGCCTAATTCAGTAACCAGGGATGGAGAAACTGATAGTCAAAGAGCAGCCAGAGAAAGAAGAAACAAGAAGAGGGGAGGAAGGAAGAATCAAGTACAGGAACGCAGGGAAGCGTGGCGTAAATATGAAGAAGAACTAGCCGAGTACAATGAAAGAAGAGCTGAAAAAGAAGCCAAAGAAAGACGAGCCACAGCAAGGGCCAGACATGACCCCATCAACAAAATACAAGAGTTAATCAATGAAATCGACACCATATAACGACCAAGTGAAGAACAAGCCAGGCTCAGGAGCCTGCTCAGAACAACCGCACAAAGGATACAAGACGACCGAGTACCTCCTCGTCGTGTACCATCCGAGCAAACAAGCCAAAGAAGTCAGAGACTTTCCACATTCGAAAGGTTATCTGTCCTAAATCAAAGCAGAAGAACTCAACCGCATCACGATTGGGCTAAAAGAACGGGGGAAAATCGCGGCAGGTTAACAACCCCTCCTCGAAGTCCTCTCGGATCTATTACAAGATATAACGACCAAGCGGATTCCGACTACAAACTAGAAAAAGTACCCGATAGATTCCCCTGCTTTGCGGGAAGACTACTCACGGTCAGACTACCTCACAAATTCAAGCCGTCAAACCACTCGAAATACGACGGCAAGACAGAACCAATGCAATGGCTCAGAATCCACTCCCAATCAATAGAATTAGCCGGGGGAGATGACGACATTAAGGCACTATTTTTCCCAATGACACTCGAAACTCTACCACTACAATGGTTCGACAAATTACGACCAGGATCAATCAAAACATGGGGGGTCTTCAGAAGGTTTTTTGTGAAAATTTTACAGCAATACTCATACACCCAATAACACAAGACAAGCTAAAAGGTTTAAAACAAAATCAAGGAGAGTGCCTTAGAAATTTCTATAGAAGATTTGGAGAACTAAGGACACAAGTACATGATATTACCGAAAGGGAAGTAATTGAAGCATTCTCATATGGCTTGAAAGTAAGATGGATGTTCCACGATTTCTACAAAGAAAACCCGCGGACAAACGAAGAGTTCAAAAGAACAGTAGAAAAGATGATTACGGCAGAAGAAAAGACATGGAAAAGATTCCCAGATAATAGAAACAACCAAGATAGAGAAAACAATTCGGATAGAAGAAACAACTCGGAGAGACAAGAAAACTCAGGAAGGTGGAACAACTTCGGACAACAGACAAGAATACCACAATAAGAAAAGATATTCGGATAATACGGTGGCCGCTACCGAAAGAAAGAAATTCTACCCAAATTTTAAAATTTGAAGAACTCGAGAAGATGAAATGCATCTATCATCCAACAGGAATTCACCCGATGGGTGAATGTCGAATATTCCAAAAAAATATATAAAGATAGACAGGCAGGAAAAAGAAGAAAACAGAGAAAAGAAAGAAGAAGATAACAATCCGGCAGACAACGGGTTTCAAAATCCAAGAGCAACAGTAGCAGTAATATTCTCAGGAGTCCTAGGGTCTAGGAGCAAGCAAGAAGACAAACTAGCATGGAGAACAATCATGGCAGCAGAACCAGCCGTTCCATGATATTTAAACTGGTCTCAATATCCAATCCAGTTTTCACAAGAGGACCAATGGACAAGCGTCGAAAACGCAGAGCTATACCCACTAGTACTCAGACCAACAATCGCAGCTATAACAGTAACCAAAGTACTCATCGATGGAGGAGCAGGGCTTAACATCATTTTTGCAGATACCCTAAGAAAAATGGGGCCAGAATTTTTGAAAATGATTACACCAACAAGTGTACCTTTCTACGGAATAGTATCCAAGAGGCCAGCAATGCCCCTCGGACAAATAACTCGCCAAGAACATTTGGAACCCCGATAAATTATCGTCGTAACTCATCAAATTTAAAGTTACAGATTTTAAATCATCTTATCATGCAATATTGAGAAGACCAGCGTTGGTAAAATTCTTAGCTATTCCACATTACCCTTATTTACTGCTCAAGATGCCGGGACCAACGGAGTACTCTCTCTCAGAGGAGACCTGAAACGTGCCTACGAATGCGATGTGCAAGCCATAAAGATATCTTCAAAAGTACAAGGAGAAATCAACTCGGCAACAACTGAAGTAAGAATAGAAGAATTAGAAATTCCTGCCAAAAAACAAGTTGTCCTTACCATAGCTGAAGGAGAAGGAACCAAAAAGATTGATCTAGGGATTTGGCGACCCATCCAAAACAGCCATTATCGGTGCTCATCTACCTATCAAATAGGAACTCGCTCACCAACTTCTTAAGGGACAACAAAGACATATTTGCCTAGAAAACCGGTGATATGCTAGGAGTCCCAAGGGAGTTGGTCGAGCACAAAATAGAAGTCAATAAAGGAGCAAAACCAATCAAATAGAGATTATGACATTTTTCACCCGACAAGAAAGAAGCAATAAAGAAAGAAATAGCCAAACTATTGGCGCCCGGCTTCATTAGAGAGATCTTACATCCAGATTAGGTAGCCAACCCGGTCCGGTACACAAAAAAGAACACGAGATGAATGGCGTATAAAAAGGCCGACTACACCGACCTCGACAAACATTGTCCAAAAGATCCGTTCGGATTACCAAGGATTGATCAAATAGTGGATTCAACGGCTAGAGCGCGGCCTTGTTATCTTTTTCTCGGATTGCTACTCGGGCTATCACCAAATTGCACTAAAAGAAGAAGACCAAAGCAAGACTTCTTTCATCACCCCATTCGGAGCATATTGTTACAAGACAATGTCCTTCGGACTAAAAAATGTAGGAGCAACTTATCAAAGGGCAATTCAGACTTGTTTAGGAGACCAAATCAGAAAGAACGCAGAAGCATATATGGATGACGTTGTCGTCAAAACAAAGAATCCGGACTCGCTAATAGAAGATTTACAACAAACTTTTAACAATCTCAAAAGATGAAAGTGGAAACTCAATCCAAACAAGTGCGTATTTGGCGTATCATCACGTCAACTACTCGGATTTCTAGTCAATCGAGAGGAATCGAAGCAAGCACAAAACAAATCAAGGCAATAAACGATATGGGCCCACCTGCAGATATAAAAGATCTACAAAAGTTGACAGGTTGTATGGCCACTCTCAACAGATTTATTTCAAGACTCAGAGAAAAAGGCTTACCCTTCTTTAAACTACTAAAGAAGACAGACAAATTCACCTAGAACGAGAAAGCACATGAAGCCTTCGATAAACTAAAAGCATACATCGGCACATCCCCAGTATTAGTGCCACCCAAGAAAGGAGAGGATCTCATGCTTTACATCATGGCAACTACTTCAGTAGTAAGCACTGCCATTGCAGTCGAAAGAGAAGAACAAAGACACGTCTACAAAGTCCAAAGGCCAGTCTACTACATCAGCGAAGTACTCACAGTATCAAAAGTCAGATATCCTCACGTACAAAAACTACTCTACGCAATCCTAATAATGTCAAGGAAGCTCAGGCACTATTTCGAAGCACACAAAATCATCGTCATAACAGATTTGCCGCTCAACGATATCTTAAAAAATCGAGACTCAACAGGAAGAATCTCAAAATGGGCAGTAGAACTCGGAGCACTCAAAATAGAATTCACTCCAAGAAAGACAATCAAATCTCAGGCACTGACCGACTTCATCGCTGAATGGACTGAGATACAACAACCCACTCCAGACGTCATCCTAGACCATTGGAAAATGTACTTCGATGGATCTTTGAAACTAGAAGGGGCAGGAGCTGGAGTACTATTTATTGCACTAGATGGAAAACAACTCAAATACGTTTTACAAATTCTATGGTAAGCCACTAACAATGAAGCAGAATATAAAGCTCTCATTCATGGACTACAAGTCGCAACATCGCTAGGAATCAAAAGACTACTCGTCTATGGAGACTCAGCAGTAGTTGTCAATCAAGTAAACAAAGACTGGGATTGTACCAAAGAGAATATGGATGCTTACTGTGTAGAAATACAGAAACTCGAGAAAAATTTCCATGGTTTAGAAATTCATCATATACTATGAGACTCAAATGTTGCAGCAGATATACTAGCCAAACTTGGCTCAGACAGAGCAAAAGTGCCAGCTGGGGTCTTTGTCAAAGAGCTAACCAAGCCTTCAATCAAAAAGACCAGCGAGGCAACACCTGAAAACAAGTCAGATCAAAAGCAAGTCTTGACAATCAACTCAGATAACACAACTTGGATGCAAGTATTCATAGATTACATCAAAGAAAAAAAAACTGCCAGACAATAAAATAGAAGCAACTCGGGTTATCAGAAGAAGCAAAAACTACGCCCTGGTAGGAAATAATCTCTACAAGAGAGCAGCATCATTAGGAGTACTATTAAAATGTGTTCCAACATCAGAAGGAAAGGAAATATTACTAGAAATGCACTCAGGATGCTGTGAAAATCATGCATCTTCAAGAACACTAGTCGGAAAAACATTCTGATCAGGATTCTATTGGCCAACAGCGCTAAAGGACGTCGAAGAATTGGTCAAACACCGCAAAAAACGCGGATATTCGCAAGACAAGCACATGTTCCAGCTCATAATCTAATTTGCATTCCACCTGCATGGCCGTTTTTATGCTGGGAACTTAACCAAGTCGGACCACTCAAGAAATCTAAAGGGGGTTCGAATACATCTTCGTGACCATTGATAAATTTACCAAATGGATAGAATACAAACCTTTGGTGAAATACGAGTTCGGCAAAAACACAAGAATTCATTCAAAAATTATGCCTGATTTGGAATGCCAAACAGAATAATCACACAGATCTAGGATCACCTTTCACGACCCAATGAATTCAAGATTTGGGCACAAGATTGCGGTTTCAAAGATAGACTACACATCGATCGCTCATCCACAAGCAATGGACAAGTCGAGAGGACCAACGGCCTCATACTAGCTGGTTTAAAACCAAGATTATATGAAGATCTGAAAGATTATAGATCAAAATAGATAGACGAGCTACCAAAAGTAGTCTGGAGACTAAGAACTCAAATAAGCAGAGCCACCGGCTACTCATCTTTCTTTCTGGTCTACGGGTCAGAAGCCGTACTACCAGCAGATTTAATCTGGACATCTCCAAAGATTGAACAATACAATGAAGGAGAGGCAGAAAAAACAAGAAGACTAGAAATTAACAGTCTGGAAGAAGTTAGAATCAATGCAACATTACAATCAGCAAGATATATGCAAGGATTAGAAGACATTATGATAAAAGCATACAGCCGAGAAGCCTACAAGCTAGAGACCTGGTCCTTCGAAGAATCCAGAAACTAGATGGAAGGCACAAACTACTCAGTCCTTGGGAGTGACCTTTCATAATAGCAAAAGTAGCGGGACCGGGTTCTTACGAGCTAATGACCAAAGACGGAGCACCAGTAAAAAACTCATGGCACATATCCCAGCTACGACGATTCTTTGCATAAATTCAAAATCAAATGTACCCTGAATTATCAATAAAATCTCCATTCAAAAGGAACTTATCCTAGCTTCTTTTTAGAACTAGATGAGAGCAAAGAAAACTCGACCTATCCCGACTTCTAGATAATAGAACTCGGATGAGGGACTATGGTCTGAAACGTCATAGCTTCTTTTCAGAACTAGATGATAGCAAAGAAAGCTCGACCTATCCCGACTTCTAGATAACAGAACTCGGATGAGGGCCTACGGTCCAAAATGTCCTAGCTTCTTTTCAGAACTAGATGAGAGCAAAGAGAGCTCGACCTATCCCGACTTCTAGAACACAGAACTCGGATGAGGGCCTACGGTCCGAAAAAGTAGCTTCTTTTCAGAACTAGATGAGAGCAACAATGGCTCGACCTATCCTGACTTCTAGGCTACAGAACTCGGATGAGGGCCTACGGTCCGAAATACCCTAGCGTCTCCGCAGACCTAGATGAGAGCAAGAAACAAGCTCGATTTACCAAACAAGAACTCGAAGAACTTTCGGATGAAAGCAAGAACACTACTTTCAACCCATTAGTGAAATAAAGTCGAAAAGACAAAAAGTTCATACAAAATGCCTCATGAAAGGCACAAAGCATTACTGCGGGAGATTATCACCCACAATTACAGAATCTACCTCTACAAGCTCAACAAATTGTCGAGCCAAATCTAGGACGGCAGCTTCAGCTTGGGTCAGAGCTTGCTCAGCCTCGGGGGTCGCCGCACCTTCCAAGATCCTCTCAAGGGGCACATCCAGATTAATCAATCGAATACGCCCCAAGACGCCTTGGACACCAACCAAGATCCCATCCTTCACCAAGCCGACAACTCGGGTGGACAGCCGAGTAAGAAATTGAACCCAGGTCAAGCCGGCATCTTTAGGTTTCCTCAGCATACCGGCAAGTTTCCGAACAGAGTTCCAGAGAACTTCCCACCTCTCCTCCAAGGCCTTAAGACAGGCCGACAAGTCCCCCACTGACGACTTGGCCAGCAAAAGATCTCGATCAGCGCCACGCCTAATCAACTGAGCTCTGGCAAGGACTTCTTCAGTATTTTCTTTTACCTTCTCCGACTCGTTGCAGAAATTCTTCACCTCAAGCTTCAAAGCTTCAGTCTCCTCAGAGTACTTCTTCAAAGCTTCAAAAACAAGGCAAAAAGAAGTCAGCAAGAGACAATATCCAGTAAATGAGGCATAAAGAACAGCCCGAAAGTTACCCTAGAAATCACTATTCAGAATTTTAAGCTTCCTCGAAGTATCCTTCTCAGCTTCTACGACGGTGACCTGGCCGCCGACTTCAACGATCCGGGCCCGCAAAGCACTTTCCGATTCTTTGGCGTCCTTCCTTCGGCGTCAAGCTCAGACTTCAAAGAAGCCAGCTCTTCCAACAACTTCTTTTGTGACTCAGTCGACCCAAAAAAGATGTCAGAATCACTGACAAAACTCTACAAAGCAAAAAGAACAAAGCAATCAGAAAAGGAGAATATTCAAAACGATAAATGAAGCACAAGAGAACTCACCTGGAACCGCTGAGAAAAGGATTGAGTCGAAGCTTGAGCTGAGCCCCATTCAGACTCAAGTCCTCGCAAGCGAGAACTCGGATCAAATTCTGCCTCTAACTCCTGCACCAACTTATATCTCGAATCATATCCCAAGGAGCAAGAGGAGGAGACAAAGAAGAAGAACATCCAACCCGAGGATGAGAAGAAGACAGAGGCTGAGCAAGAGGCAAGTGCCCTCCCCCCCGAAGTAGTAGTCGCAACAACTTCCGCAACAGGAAGAGAAGAAGTCGCAACCACAGAGGAGGATGGCACCACGTCTGCCGCCACCAGGGCTGACTCTACAGCTGGATGAGGATCAAGCGCAGAAGACACCTGACCCACAATATCTACACTCACGGTCTTCTCTGAATCAGAAGCCGGAGTAGAGAGAACTGCAGAAGATGGCCTACAGAGACAAAAATTATTAAGACGAAGAAAACAGATGAAGAAAAAGAACTCGGACGGAAGAAATTCATACCGAGGAACACGCCGGAGAGCAAGAAGAGGCCGAGAAGGAGGAGGCGGCATAACCTCATCCGGGCACGCCAACAACTTCGGCGAAGAAGAAGGAGTAGGGCCTGGCAAGGACTCCAAGTCAAGGGAAGAAGTAGAAGTTCCCCGGGGGCTGTAGAAAACCAAACCAAAAGTCAAGTAACAGAAGAAAAATCTACGCCAAAATCTTAAGTAGTCAGGAAATTAACAACTCACCGACGAAGAAGAGGAGAATCATCGACGTCTTCAGCCTCATCCTCAAAAAGAGGGACTGGATTGCCATCTACAAAGACAGAAAGGGTCAGGACAGCGCATACAAATAAAACAAGTCGGACTAAGGAAATTCCTCACCTATCAGAATGTTACCTGAAGGCTGAGGAAAAGAAGAACGCCGTTTGCTGCGGGCACACGTAAGAAGAAGCCCCGCCAGTCGCAGGCCTCTTTTCACCCGAACAAGTAGCTCGGGGAAGCGGCACCGGCTGGTCAGGAGCATACTAAAGTGGGAGTTCCTTTTCAGAAACTCCAGACAAAACAACTCGGCCTTCCACCACTGCATGGCATGGCCAATGGAGGAGCCGGAAGAGGAGTAATCTCTCCATCAACAAAGAGGGATGCATCTACATTAAAATTTCTACCAAAAGGCTATGAAAATACGTAAACAAGTCGAAACAATTCAAAAGCACTCGAAAGCATAAAAAGGAAAAAAAAGACAACCAACTTACGGCAGGAGGTGGCTTGACAGTGAGTAATATTCAAAACCAATCATTGGGACCACCACGGCTCCTTTCAAAATCTTCTGAAGGCGCAAAAGCACTTCATCATCAAACAACTCTGTAGTGGCTACCATCCGAGATGGATCCTCAAAGCACTGCAGTACTCAAAGTTTAAAAATGTTCCCTAGCTTTGAGCCTGTACTCGGTGACGAAGGTAACTAGCCACTATAGCAAAACGACGATGCACCGTTCGCCTCGGATATCTAATCCTATCAAAGAGCGATCGAAGCAAAGAACAAGTCGGCCAGCGCTTAAGTCTGCTCCTTTTTCCACCGATCATTATAAACAAAGGGACTCGGGAGTAGGTTTCAAGGGCTGGAGCATTATCACCACCATCTAGATTCCCAGCATAAAACCACTCAGAGCGTCAATCCTTCACGGACTCAACAAGATCATACTCAAAAAAGTGGCTTGACTTACGACCCTGCCGAAGTTGAATCCTACATCCACCAAGGCTGTGGAGGGAATCCAAGCGGGGCTGCGGCTTAAGATGAAAAAGAAATCAGAAAAGATTCAGAGAAGGGAGAATGCCAAGGAAAGTTTCACAAAAGTGAACAAAAACAGAAAGATGAAGGATCCCATTTGGAGTGAGATCATGAAGAGAGATACAGAAATAGCGGAGAAATCTATGAAGAAAAGAACACGCCGGGAGACAAAGCCCGGCGCGGACAAAAGAGACAAAAAGAACAATTTCCCCAGGGCGGGGGACAGGAACACGATGCTCACCAGGCGCGAACCAACCAACCAACTCCTTGGACTGGATCATCCCCCACTCCTCCAGCTCAACCAGATGCTTCTCCTGGGTAATCGAAGCCGGGAACAACTTCACCGTCGCCTTCATTGCAGCAAACTCAGGATTCAGCTGTTCGTCGGCCTCCTCCTCGAGAATAGGCCTGTCAGCAGCCGGCTTCTTACTCACAGTCTTCTTCCTCCCCATGCAACGGCCAAAACCACAAGAGCAAAGGAAGGAGGAGGAAGCAAGGACAAGCAACCAAGATTGGGGATTTTTTTCTAGGGTTTCAAGATGCGGAGGCGGAGCGAAGGAGAAGAACAGTTACCCAAAACCACCAATTTATAAGGAGGAAGAAGGGCCTGGCTTAGGGCCCATTCAACAGAGCAATGGTAAAAGGTCAACGGATACATAGCATAATAACGGAAAGGCCCAGTAAAATCCGAAATAACGGTCTCTATCCCGTCACTGGCCAACGGTAATATTCCGACAAAGAACCTAGCACCACCGAAGCCTATGGTATCAAAAAAACAAATCGGCTCGGAGGCTGACAACCAGTCTTATCAAAAACAAGTCAGCTTGAAGATAGACAACCAGTTATTATCAAAAAATAAGTCGGCTCGAAGGCAGACAACCAGCAAATACAGTTTCAAACAACTCAGATCCAGATAGTAATTCATACTCTCATCAAGATACAAGGATACAAGTCTTACAAGACCCATCAAATTCAGAAGAAAACTAAAGCAAACGGCTATAAGGAACCCAGTAGAATTCTGCCATAGAAAACAATTACGCAGAACCCCCAGGCAACCAAGGTGATAGCCGTTGCCGACCTAGACTACCTCTAAGATAGTCCTGGCCGAGCAGATCCAAAGCAACCTAGATACACCAACATAGTGTATCCAAGATCGCCAAAAGTAGCACTGACTTCTCAAGCATCACATCGGGCCTCTCTAGCCATAAGTTGAATCGGACCCCATGTGAACAAGAGGGCTCCAGCTCTGCGTTGGGCGGTCGCCGATTTGCACCGCACAGCTAGATGACAGTGCGGCTCAGCAACCCTCCCACGCAGAGCATATGTCTGGCAGAGTGGAAAAGAAGAACCGAGGCGCAAAATGGCCCAAAGCATAAGGCACGTCTCAAGACTTCTTCTACCTACCAGAACGAGCCTCCAATCACAATGCTACTCCAGGATTATTCTGCCTCTAATCCCTATCTCAAGAATTCTTCTACCCACTAAAAGGACCATACTGGAAAAGAAAGAAAGAAGCCCGGGGGCTGATCCATCTCACAAACAATCATTCTCACAAGAACAGAAGGCAATAAACTTTAAGGCCCTGAAAGACCAAGAAGAAAGAAGACCTATTTATAGGACAAGATCGGCGTACATGGACCAAATTCACCAAGACAGAAAGACACTGACAAGACTTAAAAGAGGACAGTAAATAGTGCAGTAAAGGAGCATCCGGAGAATATTCCCACGGAGTAAAAGCATATAGCCTTTACTGCACCAGCTGCCAACGCCCAGCCATAAAGAGGAAGACATAAAGCTACAGTAAAAGAGCAAACCATCAAAAGAAAGTCACGGGCTTTTGTCCAAATCCCTGCGTAGAAGAACTCGGAGAAGGCTCGTGGGCTACAATTTCAAGCCGTCATGCTACTCAAGATCCTCCAGCTCTTTGTCCTAAAAAGCAAGAGGCTCGGGGGCTACACTCATTGAGTGCACCTATAGGCGCACGATAACCAGAAGCCATCGTCTGGCTACTTTTAAGGAAAAGAACTCAGACAAAGGTTCGGGGGCTGCAGGGTATACACCCTCAACTTTTTTCTAAATTTTTCAAGACCCTCCAGCTACTTATAAATAAATAGTAAGAGGCTCGAGGGCTACACTCAATGAGTGCACCTATGGTGCACAACGAAAAGGAGGAGAGAATTCAAGAAAGACCACTTCAAAGCATCACTCATGATACAAGTCGTCTCCCGAGTTCAACTTCAAAATGCTCGGGGGCTTGTCGATGCGGGACCGAGACGGTTCCCCATCAACGTGACTCCCGTTAGGACAGACCCACAAGACAGAGACAGAAGGACCAATTTCGAGTAGAAGACGTCCTGTCCTAGTTAGACGGATAGAAAGTAACTTCTGTAATAGAAACAGAGCTCTCTCTACTAAGTCCGACTAGGATTAGAACCAAAGCTCTGGCTCTTTTCTCTCATAAAAAGGGGCCAGAGCACCCTCTTTGTAACAAGCGACAGCAACACACAATCATACGTCAATCCAACGCAAAAGGCCAAGGCCGACTGGAGTAGAGCTTTTACTCGACGACGAGGGCTCAAACCAGGATAAACCGAGTGTCTCTTGCGTAACCACCGAGTTCTAGTATTCGCCGAGATCCGAATCAACTGCTATGGGAACCCGTGGTGTGCTATCGGTGGATAAACACCGACAGTGCTACTGTTGGAAAAAAATGCTAGCCTTGCTGTTTTTTTTCAAATAAGTCTAGTTAAGGTGGATCAAAAGCCCCCGGGCACCTCCAAGCCAAAACATCCAGAGATTGAAACTTGGAAGACAGATAAAATCAAGTTATTTGCCAAAGAGGTGAAACCACAATAAACTTTTGACCGACTCATGAGCAAGTACACCAAGTAAAGGGCTGATTAGATGAATCAACCCATAAAAAAGGGGTAAGGTCACCTTTGAAGCAAGTTTCTGTCCATAAGAAAAAGGAAGAAGTTTCCGGTGCTCCCATTGAGGTCGTTAAGCAAGATTACAGTCGACTCCATGATGGTGCCTATCAATGAAATTGATGGGCTGATTGTATTTTTTTTACGAGAAACAAAGCTTTATTTCAAAAGTAAGATGTTGAGTTGATTGATACAAAGTTTATACAAATAGATTGCATTACAGCCTGAACACAAAACTGGGAGGCATGTGCCACATTTGAGCAATTAACAACAGGCAAAGGGAGCAAAGAATGAGTATGTGGGAGGGCCTATCTAGCTAAGCTATCTGCAGTTTTGGTTTTGATTCCTACGAATTTTGAAGATCTTCCTTCTAGTTTGTTGAGTAGAATTGATGAAGGACTGAGTAAGGTGCTTGATTCTCCAGTCAGGGGGATCGGAAAGATCTACAAAGATGAAAATTGGACTAACTGTTGATTGTTAGTTAGAAAATTGGTATTCTGCAGGTGCAGGTGTTGGATGATTTGAGCCTCGAGCGCCAAGCCTCTTGCCTCTTTATTATTAGGTATTGATATATAGACTTGTCAGAAACTTGCAGTTCTTGTAGAAAACTTGTAAATTGCTTGTGAAATAAGTTTTCTAGTGAGATAAGACGACCCCTCTACCTATATGAGAAGATCACCACCGGCTGAGAGAACCCTAATCTCTTCCACCCCTCTTGTTGTTCAGCACGTCTTTTGATAAGATGTATTGGCATTCTACATGGCCTTGCTAGTCTTAGACTAGCCATAATATTGCGTGGCTCAGAAAATCTGAAACTCTACAAGTGGGCATGGTGCCTGAAATCCTCTGTTCCCACAACAGGCACCGATGTATGGACACGTAACATAGAAAGATTCCTTCGTTCTCATCGTTTCATCATGCATGAAAATATATTATTTTAATAAATAGTACTAATGGCTATCTAGGATATATTATTTTACTCAATAAGGCACTAAGGCATGAATATGCATTGGCTCATCAAATTCCAGACCTGGCACCGGTGCTGAAACCTTTCTCTGACCTTATTTCGGCACCACAAAATGGATTCGTTGTGGATAGTCTTAGTACACTCCTGGGCGGGGGTTTATAGATATCTCTATCGAATAACGCTGTTGTAGACCTACTTGCTCGTGCGATCTTGCACTTGTTACTAGTGTCATAGTGTGTGATTGATTTAGCATTAACATGATAGATCTTGGTCTTGTTTATATCAAAGAAGCAACAAAGTAGTATATTAACATTATTTTATTATCAATTTTTTTTTATCATGGATGTATCCATGCATTAAATAGCATAGATAATAAGGCCCAATGTATAAACTACTTGTTTAGTTGTCTGTGGGCGATATGGTGACTTACCAGCAGGCCGCCCACGGTTTCGTGTATGGCCTAATGCGTCGATATATGCTTAGATGAACCCATATTAATGCACTGAGATATGCTTAGATAATCTCAAATTAATGCGTCCAGGTGTAAATATACAAAAGATGAAAATTTATTGTTAGAGATATATGCCATGGAATCATCTCTCCAAGCAAGTACAGTACACTTTGCAGAGGGATTTCTGTACGTTACCAATGACCAGTGAGGCAGTGAGCTGCCTCGGGACCACTCTTTGCTGTAAGAACGATTCGCGGGGGGTAGCTCTTCATTTTGTTGGACGCTAATATCAGTTGGCGGTGGGTGGGGCGCGTGTGGACATGCTTTCTTGGCCGTTAGATCGGTATGACATGTGCGATCGACGGTCAATTGCCACCGTGACTAGCTCCCAGGCTCACACAAGTCACACTCACACCTCAGTTACTTGCATGAGAACAAATTGAAATTAATTAGCGACAAACTGCTACATCACCCTTTCGACATAGTGGCCGACGAGCAGAATCTATAAAACAGAGTTGATCCCAGATTGGAAGATATCATCACTCCTCTTAAAAAAAAAAAAAATGTCGCACAAAGCGGAGGGGAAAGTGAGCGAGCAAGACTACTGATTTGGGCGAGCATGACTGCAATCAGGTGCGTTCTTACGGTTGCCGCCCCTCCCCTTATTCGAGTTTACTTTCCAGGTCTCCATGAAAAATTTCATTTTTCGAAAACCTTACAACTACAGTGGAGAGGAGCTCTCGCGTTCTCCGCGGTTGACGAGATCTAGGTTTCATTCACACCAGATTCGAGCGTTCTCATCTTCCTGGCCTAGGCCAGGCGCTTGTGCTTTTTCCGGTTCATAAGTAGAGGAAATTTCAAGTTCTTTAAGCTTAAAAAACGCCTAGATGAAACACATGATTTTTTTTTTTAATCGGAGAGCAATATGATTTTAACTTTTCAATTTTACCGTTTCCTTCAAGTTTAGATGTAGCTTACATGAAAGTTTTGGTTTCCAAAGATCACATCATAATGTTGTGGGCAGACATGTATACCAATGTAAAATATGAATATGATATGATGTTAAGGTTTGTAGATATAATATCATGTGAAAAGCGACATTGTTTTCCTTTCCATGAAGTTATTGTCCCAATAAAATAGGCATGTACAATTAAAACCCGCAAAAGTATTTTTGAGTCAGCTATTAAATTTTATTTCGGAATTAGGTTTACAATGATAGCACAGTGTTTGGTCGGAAAAAGGAAACATGAATATAAAGGGTTTTGATAAACAGCGATAACGTCATGGTGGGAGCGTTATCACTTATGTGAACGCCCATATTCGATAACGTCGCGATCCGATTACACGTGGCCTAAAACAAACACTCTATTACCCTCCATAAACAAATCATGTTATCAACATTTAGAGGGTGAATCTAGAGCAGATAGCCATCAGGGTCTTGTATGAATATGGATAGAGTCATTATGAACAACTAGCAATGTATACAGTAATTTTCTATTGAGATTTTTTTTAAAATTCGAGGGGTCGGCAGACCCTGGTGGCATGCATGCTGTAGATTCGGCATTGTGAACATGAGAACCAAACACTATCCAAAGTCTTGGGGGTGTATGCTAGAAGGATAGTGACATCTATCCCCATTTTTTCCTCAGCAGTTATCTACCTTTGATTTCTGATGACTGCGCTCTAGCATTGTTGTGTAAGAAGGATTTGGGCACCCAACTCAAAAGCGATCAGATAGGATGCTCCATCTTACTTTCAACAAACCAACCAACTAAACAAGTCTTTGATTTATCAGATAATCATTTTTTAAAATGTGTTTGTTAATTTAATTTTGGCCGGGAGCCCTAAAACTCAAACATCATCATGACTTCAGACAAATTCAGGTTTTGCTTGTCCCAAATAAGGCTGTCTCTTGTTAAAAAAAAAATGTTGTCCCTTTGTAGCTTATAAAATATTTGTTTTTCTTGTTAGAGCATCCGCACTAGATCTCATATTCCTTCTCCTCTATAATTAGTTATAAGATATTTGTCCAAAAAAAAAAATTTAGGATATAGAGACCTTTACATTAGCGACTACTGAAGTATCACCCTGATTTGGAGATGTCTTCCCTTTCTTTAGGAGAGAGATGTTGGTGGATCTAGAAGATCCCCTTTCTCTTTTGCATAACAACGTACATGACACAAGTAAAGATCAGAGCTTATCTGCTTGCTCTTGCGCCAAACCCAAAATAAGCGTTGAACTCAAAAATCTTTTGACATAGTAGTTCGGTTGCCATAGTGTATATATGAAATATGAAATTTTTATCTGTTTCTCTCTCTCCTCTCGGTTCGTTTTGCGTGGACGCCGGAGCAGCTCTCTTTTGTAGCATGATTCATGACTGGAGAAATAAGAATTTAAAAGAATGTCTCTCGATCTAGCTTCCACTCATTGCCTTATTTTGCTTGCGTGTTTTTGTGTTTTTGCCGTTGCAGTAGCTCTAAAATCCGGAGACATGGCGCATCAAGGAGAATCAGGAGGAAGCATGTGGCGTCCAAGCAACCCGTTGGGCCACTTCACGCCGTCTTCTTCGACACCGGCCACCATCGGCGCTCAGGCAAGTCAGGCCCATTTCCAGGAGAACCAACGTGATGCTTCCATCGCCGCAAGGGCTCCGCAGCTAGGCCATCATCCTATTGCCGCCGACACGCTGCAGGTGCCGCCGGCCGTGGCGCCACAGACTTTCCACTTCCAGCCGGAGAGCCAACCCCACTGGACCATGCCACAGGCCGGCGTGCAGAACGCGATGCCACACCAACACTTCATCGGCACGGCGGCTGTGCAGCCGCCGCTGCACGGCGACGAGCTCGCGGCGGCCATAAACAGCTCGCCGTACCAGCCTTTCCAGCCTAACATCTACACCCACGGCTGGCCCCAGTCCCCCCGCTGCCGCCGCCGCCGCCGCCGCCGCAGCCGCAGGCTCCTTCAGCTCCTCGCTACGCAGACGGCTATGGCTATGGCGCCACGAGCTGGGCGCGTCCCATGCTTCCCCTTCTGACTGGCGCGGGAGCTGGGCGCCTCCTCCCGCGCAGCAACCTGGTGGTGCTGGTGGACAGACGAGCTGGGCGCCTCCTGTGCAGCAGCAACCTGGTGGGCAGGCGAGCTGGGCCTGGGCGCCACCGCCACCGCCACCAGCACAGCTGCAGCAGCGCCCTGGTATGCCGGCGCCGGCGTCTCCAGCTAGCGGCTCGGCCCAGGCGCAGCCGCCGCGGGTGAAGGGGTGCAAGATGACCTTCGAGGAGTTCCTCCTGGAGGCCGGCGTCCTCGACCAGCCGACCGTCGACAAGATTTTCCTCGACGATCTCGCTGAAGAGATGCTGGGAGATGGACACGACGACCACCTGGTCAGCCTCGAAGACGTTCTGCTGTCTCTTGGGGCGGTTTCCTCCTCTCAGGCTGGGCCGAGCACACATCAGGTTCGAATGCCAGCCCAGGAGGAGCTCGCCTCTGGGGCTGGGCCGAGCACACGTCAGGTTCGCCGCCTGCCACTGCCAGTCCAGGAGGAGGAGCTCGGCGCTGGCGCTGGTGCCACCGGCGGCTGCGGCCCCGAGCAAGCGGCGGCGGCCGAGGCCAGGGAGCGGAGGAGCAGGAGGATGGCCAAGCGAAAGGTGCCCGCTGACAGACATCACCATCATCCCGAGAAACATGCAGGAGGTATCGATTACTCTGCATCATTTCTGATTTTTTTTTTTCAACTTTGGTCGTCGCCATGGGCGGAGCCAGGTATCTGGCAAGGTTTGGCTGATGTCATACCTAAAATATGTGCAAAATACTAATAAGTATATGTAGTATACCAGTATATATACATACATGATATCAATACATAAGTTTGGTGGCCGGGCTGGTAGCTCCGTTTGATGGTGCTGGCGGCAATTAGCAAACCGAACCGATGGAAGCTAATGGCCTGATGAATCGACTGCTCGCCTGATGGATGGAAGCTAAACCTCGCCATACCTAAATTTTTTTCGTGGCTCCGCCACTCGCTTCTTGTGCTACGGTTGCTGAATACTGTGCTTTTGTGCCTGTTTTGCAGGTCCTCGTCGAAGCCAAAATGGACGAGGAGCTATTTGATTCGTCAAGGAGCGGAATTCTTCGCCTATGCCTGCCGTCGCTTGCTGTCTATTGGCAACAATATTCTGAATATTTTATGCTGCGTCTTTTTTTAAGTAGGCTAATACTCCTTCCGTTCAGATTTAGGTTCATCCTAGTTCAAATTCCTTTTAACGTGGACCGGTTTTTTAGACAAATAATTCATCAACATACATGAGTGGACTGTGGTCCAATGGTAGGATTGTCCAGTGGTACGTTATCCATCAACGTCGACGATGAGGCGTCAGTGGTGACTTCAGGAATCTCCAGATCTGCCGGCTCAGTCCCATTTGGAGGTGCTCGTAGGAATAGGGTTTGCAATTTTGCATGCGAGTGTTCATAAGGATGAGTGTGCGCTTGCGTGCGTGTGTTGTGTGGAACGTCGACAACGAGGAATATCATATAATTTAGAATTTATTATATCCGATACATAAGTTTTTTGTGTATATGGTTGTTAAACTTCCCCTGTTTTTGTTATTGGGTTAGTTCCAACAACTCCTCAAATGAGGTTGCTATTCTTATTAATTTGGCAAAAACACAAAAATCCCTCTCCAACAACTCCTCAAACCAACTTGCTATTTATCCCAAGTTGCTATTCACGGCCTTCGGCCAAGATATATCTCCGCTACAGCGTGAAAAGGACTTGCTATCGCGGGGCTCTTTTTTTCTTAGCGGGGCTCTTCGCTCGCTTAACGGGCCTCTTCGGTCGTTAATGGGTTTTTTCGTTTTTGGCAAGTGAGTTTTAAGGAGTTGTTGGAGAGAAGTCTTTTTTTCAATCGCTAAATAAATTAGCAACCCGCTAAAACTCAAGATTTGGTAAGTAAATTTTAGGGAATTGTTGAAGATGCTCAGTATACGCGAGCGTCTGCGTAACTGAGTCTTGCAAAAAAAAAAAAAAAAAAAAAAAAAAAGCGTAACCTTTCCTCGGATGGAATCAAATTGAGTTGTGAATGCAAATTCGACGACGAGGCACTGAGGCAGGCAGTCGTGTACTCGTGTGTTATCTGTTGGGCTGTTATGGGCCTAAACAATATGTGGCCCAACTTAATCAGGGTGAACAAGTGTAAGTCGGTTAGGCCCACTACCTAAGCACCCCGGCGGCTGGCCGGTGCCGCAGGCTGCAGCTGCAGGTGGCTCGCCCTCGCCCGACGCGTCCACCACGCACCAGAGCCCTGTTCCGGCGCGCCGTCTCCGCACTCCGTCCGGCCGCTGCGCGTTTCGCCGCAGCTGGCAACTCCGCTCTGACTCTGACCTAGGAGGAGAAGGTCGAGGGGGAATTCCCCTCACGAGAGGCGAGGAAGATGTCGGGGTTCGGCGATGGGTACGTGGGGACGGCGCAGGACGCGGTGAAGATCCGGCGGCTGGAGAAGCAGCGCGAGGCGGAGCGCCGCAAGATCGAGGAGCTCAAGAACAAGTCCGCGGACGGGCAGCCCGGCCTCCTCCAGTTCGGCTCGAGCACCTCCGAGGTAACCACCGTCACGGCCGCGCGCTTCGCGTTCCTCCCCTTCTGTCCGTCTTGCTACCAAATCCTTTAATCCTGTCGATGCGTAGCCCTACTCGTAGCTGATAGTAGCTTTTCCACACATAGGCTGATTTATGTCTTTTAACTTCTATACAACATGCTTCACTCGTTTAAAAATTATTTAAATTTCTGTAAGCAAACTGTTACTGTAGGTCGTGTATACCCTTGAATCTATAAGTAAGCTGTTACTGTAGGTCGTATATACCCTTGAATTTTGTTAAGCTAATGTTAATTGCTGTTACATTCAGATTCTTGAGACTGCATTTAAGAGGGAAACAGTTGGTCTCGTCACCAGGGAGCAGTATGTCGAGAAGGTAATTAGCCCATTCATTCATTCATACATACATCATTATTTGCCAGCTTATTTGTTAAGACTGAGATTTTCCATCTGATTTATTGTCCTTCTGCCCGAGTAGAGGGTTAACATTCGAACCAAGATTGAGGAGGAAGAGAAGGAGAAACTTCAAAAGCTGCAACAAGAGTGAGTTTGAACTTTGAATTCAAGCCTCGTAAAACCATAAGTATCTTTGTATTCGTTCCCTCAGCCAAACAATAATGTGTTGTGCTTTTCAGAGAAGAAGAATTGCAAATGCAGAAAAGGAAAAAGAGGAGAGTGAAGGGTGATCCGCGGTTATCTTTCTGTGATGACATTGAGAATGGAAGTGATGAAGATGATTTTGAGAAACGTATGGCCCTTAACCTATCCGTGGTCTTATTTTTTTCTTACCTCATTTATGTCCATTTCTCAAGCAGATCTGTTCATTTTGGGGTGTGCTGCACACATCACTGTCTATTGCATTGACCGATTTTTTTTTCTGTACTCCCCACTTGTGTGGGCTGATTGTAGCTTATGATTTCATACTTCATTTTTTAGGATAGCCATGACGTAGTTGGTCACTAAATGCACCACATCCTTATATTCTTTGGTCGTGTACTAGTTCCTTCTGATAATTGTACTTTGCATCATAGTTTTCAAATTCTTGTGAAGTGTTGTTTATGTGTTTGTTTTTCCTATTGTGTTACAGTCTTGACTTTGAGATCTTACTTCTGTGGCAATCGTTTGCTTTGAACTTTGCTTCAGTTGTTAAATTGGTGATGAAATGAAGTTTGATTGATGTAACTGTGTCAATAACCTTGTTGTCATCGATCCTGCTATTTAGATCATTTCATGTATAGTTCACCTGTAGATAAACACCAAAGTGAACTAAATAGGTCTTGCACGGGGCTTTACGTAGAATGTTTTAATCCTTGCCCAGTGGCAACAGCAATGTTTCTCTGTGTCTTGACATTACTAAGAATTATAGAACTACTTTTAAGCTAATATGAACAAATTCTTGCTTCTCCATACAGAAGAAACCAAGAAAAATGGCCCTGTCAAACTTGGAAAGGATCCAACTGTCGAGACAAGCTTTCTACCTGATAGGTATTTCTGTTGGTTTATGATTACTACTTAGGATTGTTGATTGATTCTCCATTTCCAAGCTTTGTTTGACCTGCAAGCTGTTTGCTAAGAGTGATCCTTCAGAGAAAGGGAGGCAGAGGAACAAGCAGAACGAGAACGACTGAAGAACCAGTGGTTGCGTGAGCAGGAATTGATCAAAAGTACTGCCACATTCTGATAGGACTACTCACCTTTAATCAATCTACTATGAGTCACAATTTTTTGGATAAAAATTTTCTTCCTAACTGATTAATCATTATGTCACATTCCAGATGAACCTCTTTCAATTACTTACAGTTACTGGGATGGGACTGGGCATAGGAGAGTTATCCAGGTTAATTTCTAATCAGTGGTGAACTTGCTTCTTATTTGCCTGTTCTAAGCTTTTGATCTGTGGACTGTATAATGAAAACAAAGCCTACTATGATGCCAGGTCCGTAAAGGTGACTCCATTGGAGAATTCCTAAGGGCTGTTCAACAGCAGCTTGCCCCTGAATTCCGTGAAGTACGGACAACTTCAGTTGAAAATCTACTTTATGTGAAGGAAGATCTTATCATCCCTCACGTATGTGTTCATTCTCTTGTAATCTACAAAGTTCTGTTAAAGTAAGTCCAACCATTTTCTGATTCCATGTTCTCTCATTTGTTTGACAGCAACACAGCTTTTATGAATTAATTATCAACAAAGCGAGGGGAAAGAGTGGACGGTAATTCTTCTTTCTTTTTGTGATGTGGATATATATTCTGTTGAAAACATCTTTGTTATGAAGCTTTTTCCTAGCTTTTTGGAAAAAACAACTGGCAGTTCCTTTTTTCCATTGGTGTTTCCAGCTTATGTAATTTTTGGCTTCTTACCGCTGATCACTGTTCATTTCATCAAGGAAGGATAGCAGTTTCTTGTTTCTTCCTTAACCTTGATAATTCACAAGTTTAAGAATGGATCTGAAACCAAATGATTATGTAATTTTAGTTGCTCACAGATGCTTAAGAGATCCTTTTGTTATTCCAGATGAATTGTTTCTTCATGGCATTAGAGTTTAAACATTTAATGACACTGATTTTTGTTGACAGCTTTTCCATTTTGACGTTCATGAGGATGTTCGTACCATTGCTGATGCAACAAAAGAAAAGGATGAGGTGACTGACGTTTCGCGATGTCTTATTCTACTTTCAGTTTCCCATATGATATGCTGCATTCTAAACTCATGTTTGATAACTGCAGTCTCATGCTGGGAAGGTTGTAGAGAGGCATTGGTACGAGAAAAATAAGCATATATTTCCTGCTTCGAGATGGGAGGTTTGACGTTTTTCTTTATCTTCTTTCATTCTTAATAACCTCAACTCTGTTGACAGGGATATACTTTGGTTTGGCAACAGTTGTGTCCATTCACTAATGACTCAAATTACTTGCAGATCTATGACCCAACAAAAAAGTGGGAACGCTACACAATCCATGGGGACTAGCGTGGACCATCATACATAGAGAGCTAAATTATTTGTACAATGGATGTCTGAAATTACCAGCACTCCAAGGGTATGAGGACGGCACAAGTGACGATTGGAGTAGCAAAGATTATTAGTGTTGTTTGCAGACATGCCCTGCTAAAACTAGAACTGTATGACTTATTTTAGCGATGCCAAAATTTTCTCCTCTTTGATACTTGTATGTGAAACCTGTACTTTTACTGATGACATTCCCCATTTCCCCCCTGAAACCTTCCTGTTGCGAATTCATCTCATAGTTGCGGCCATTGTGACCATATGGTGCGCATCATGAATAACTCCTGTCGTCTAGATGTATGTATCTATGTGACTATGCTATTATTATTAGTCGTGTCCGACTGTCATTGGTTTGCTAGAAAGGTTCATGCTTGACGACAAATATATTAGGGTTCGTTGGTGACATGATTTAAATTTTCTCTTTGTTTATGCGAGTCTATCAAACTATCGGCGGCAAAGTATAAAACAAAAGGCTTGGTTTTATTTAGTTCTGCAGGTGTCAGCTTAGTAGATATACCTGTCATCTATTGGATCAGCTGAGCACAATAAGAATGCCATGAGCCTGTGACCTCCCAATCAATTGCACTAAACCACACTACTACACTAGCATGAGCTATCTTATCTTAACTGACCGAAACCTAGACCAAACAGGATTAGGACTAAGATTCCCTCTGCTCCATGCAATGTTCACCACTCTCCTACTACCACTACACTACACTGGAGTTGCTCCACAAAGCTGCACCAAACCCTCCTCTACCTAGCTTCAAAACCCCCTATCCCTCCCATTGCCTGGCTCACCATCGATCTTACCATGGCTTACCTCGCCATCCTCCTGCTCCTCGCGCGCATCTCCAGCTCCATTGCCATCTCCTCCAACTACATCTCAAGGAGCGCCGAGCAGCAGGTCATCGCCACCGTCGCGCCGGCCATTGTTCCTGACATCGACGGCCAGAGCGCGGAGCCGTTCCTCATCTCGCCCTCCGGCTCGTTCGCCGCGTACCTCCGCCGCGCCGTGGGCGGCGGCGGCGGCCTCGGCGGGGACGCGTGCTATGTCCAAATCCAGCAAGCTGGCGCCAGCGGCAGCGTGTGGGAGTCGGACTGCACCACGGTGGGCGGCGCTGACGCGTGCAACCTGGCGTTCTCGCCAGTGGGGCTCGAGCTCTTCGCCGGAGGGCACTCATTGTGGGACACCGGGGTCGACGCCGACCCGGGAACGCTGAGCCTTGACGACGGTGGCGACATGAAGATTGTTAGCAAGGAAGGTGTGGCGGTTTGGACGGCGAGCGGCGAGCCATGGACGGGGCAGCAGTGCGGGGCACCCTTGCCGGTGTCGACCGCGCCTTCGATGGAGGCGCCGGCGCTCCCACCGCAGTCGACTGGCAGCACAAAACTCGTGACGCCGCCCGCAGCGACTCTTGCTGATGCAGGGAGCACGGACCTTTCTTTTCGGAGACCAACCAGTGCCGCCACCAGTCGACACGTCGCCGGACTTGCCGGTCCAGCCGCCAGTTGACACGGCACCCGAACAGCCACTGCCACCGCCCGCATCTCCCGACTTGCCGGACCTGCCGCTGCCACCGCCGCCAGCTTACACGTTTCCAGACTCGCCGGACCAGCCGCTGCTGGCACCCCCGCCGGCCGACATGTTGCCGGACCAGCCGTTGTATTCTTCGCCGCCTCCAGCTCCAGCCATCTTTGGCCCTCAAACGCCATTGCCACCTTTCGGCGTGCCACTCGCCGCCCCGCCGACCGGCGACGCAATCCCAGGCACGGTCACGCCATCTGGCGAGCCAGGATCACCAGGCAGCGTGCCCTTCTCGGGACCATCTCCTGTCGGCATGCCACACCCGCACGGGCATCCACATCAGCTCTCGCCGCCGCTGCCGGATGCGCTGGCGCCGGGCGTCCACGGCGCGGGAGCCGGGCAGACCGGTGCCCCCCTTTGGCCATGGGCAGCAGCAGGCCGGGCAGGGCGTGTTCGGCCAGCAGCCACAGTTGCTCAACGGCGAGGGGCAGCCGTTGGAGGACAGCGCCGGTGGGTGGTCAAGAAGTGAGAGCGGCAGAGTGGCGGCGTGCATGGCCTTGGTCGCTCTGGTGACACTGGGCTTTGGGTTTTAGTTTCTTTTCCTTTTGTTTTGGTTTCTGGGATTGGATGGTCATTTCTGTACTGTTATTCTCCGTTGGTCTGATCTAGTGGTCTTTTGTGGATTGTAGTAGTAAATTGTGTGTAAAACATGTTATATGGTCCGCTGCCTGATTCATTCTGTAGGATAGCATGATCTATAGCATGTACGATGTTACATTTGTGTATTATTATCGTGTATAAATGTCAAATTTAAGCATGGTTCATGAGTTTATACTATAGGTGCGGTGGTACTAAAAGTCGATTCGTAATCTCGTACAAGCGTGTGCTAAGTTTTAACTGTGAAGAAATTGGAAGCAAAGGTTAGCCAACAAAAACAATATATTTGAAATTGGAGTAGTAACTTCAATTTATCTTTTGTTAAGTAGTTGTAGTAGTGAATTAAAATTATTTATTTTGTTCCGATTTCAGTTTGTAAAGACCAGAGACGCAGAGATCAGCTTTCCGCTTATTGTTTTTCGTTCATTGGCTCGTTCAGAGATTCAGGAGCGCTTCAAAAAAAAAAAAAAAAAAAAAAAAAAAAAAAAAAAAATGGGATTCAGAGGAGCGCTTCGCGCCTTCGCCCCTCAACGCGCTCGGCGGCGCGAGACGTGCATGGCTATCTGCCGTTTCAAAATTTCAAAATATATAACTGAGGGCCAGCGGAATAACCAAATTAGCACACTACTAATTTGCTATATAAGCATACTATTATGGAACGGGTTGTGTGTGTGAACAAAAATAGCAACTTCAATCCATCAAAACACAGGTTAGCATTTTAGTAACGTCACGCAAACGTATGTGAAAAAAAATGTTACCAAAAATATTTGATAAATTCGATCCACGGTGGCTATACAGCTGGGTATTCTGGCTTAACAAGAAAATTTTCTCACGCAAATCAAGAAAATCTTGAACCCCTGCCTCAACCTTACACAATCATTTAGATTATCGACTAATAAAATAAATGTCAAAGGTCAAAGGGTGGCTAATGGTTAGAGCACTTGGGTGGCAGGCACATGCAAGACTCCCAAACATGACTCAATGCATGAAATTAGAATAATATATTATCATGGTGAATACAAAGGACCACCCATCATACGAACTGGTCAAGTTGAAAATGAAATGAATGTTTTATTCTATTGTTGTCAAACTAAAAACTAACGACTTAAATGTTTGTCACTGCGGGTGCCCAAATCACTTGGTGAAGTAACACTCACAACACCCCCTCGGGGCGGAGCTTCCCATATGGCAAGGTATGGCTCTTGCCATGCCTCAGTTTTTCTAGAACTGGTACCCCTGAATGTTTGAAAGAGTTTGTAAAATGCTGCTCTGTTGCCCTGAACAAGAAGAACAGTTCGCCAAAACTAAATTGGTATATGTATTTCATATCTGGGTTGCTAGCCTGTGGGCTACAGATTTTAATTTTACGGTACCTAAGTAGCTATAATTTCTAGTTCAACATCTCGCCACACCTCACTTTAATTCCTTCCTCCACCATTGCACCCCCTCCTCCCAACCCCCATCCACCACTATCGTGCGGTCGTGCCACGCGCCGTCGTGGTCAATGACCCACACGAAGAGTCAAGTATTGTTGTCAAACTAAAAACCGACGACTCAAATGCTTGTCGCATGGACTACATGGATCGACCCATCACTACAGATACCCAAATCACTTGTTGACAATTAAAGGCACAACGCCCCATACCTCCAACCCTCATCCACCACTATTCTACCACCCGCCGCAGTGCCACGACTATCTCCTAAACCCACTTCTAGACCTGCCTATGATTAGAAACCCTAACCTCGGACCCCTTTTCTGCGGCGGCGTTGCATCGAGGGGTTACACAATTGCGTGAATACATGACCCTTTCGTCCGAAGAGAAAGCCTAACTATAGTGCCTGCTACACAGTAAGTGCAAGTAGGATCAAAGGTGGGCATCGAGAGAGCCCTCCCAAACAGGTCGAGCTCGCCGCTGGGAAAGATGATCTCTCTAGTCCTTGGGCCATGGCCGATTCCAAAACAAATAACTAGTGCAGCTGTTATACTGACATCGTCCAAGCGTGAGCTGAGCCGTTCGCTCATCTGTGTCTCCATGTTGACTCGATCGCGTGGTTTGAGGCAAGCAACGCAGGGATATGCTTGATCGAACTCGAATAAGGAAGAACCGGCAAAGTTCAAAACTTGGGCAAGTATTCCGACCCTACACCCCATTATTTAATCAACTACATTATCATCATTGATGTAGCAAAAAAATTACGAAGAAGAAATGTTGATGATCTCTTAATGAATGTTCTCGTCTTCTTTTGCCCGAAACAGCGACCAAGCTCAACACCATTACCAGATTACAGTCATTTTTTAAGGTCGCGCGGCATGGATATCCCCGGTGGCGCGGTCCTTGGCGTCGGCCTCCTCGGCGTTCGCGGCGACGCTGGCGCGGCAGACGGGGCAGGTGGGCGCGCGCGTGAGAAGCCAGCGGTCGACGCACTCGCGGTGGAAGCCGTGGCGGCACGCGGGCAGCACGCGCACCTCCTCCCCGCGCTCGTACTCCGCCAGGCACACCGCGCATTCCCCTGACTCCTCCTCGGCGTACTCGACGGCACTGGCACCGCCACCGCCACCGGCACCAGGGTCCCGCGTCACCTGCACCACCACCACGGGGATCTCCTGGAGCGCGCGCTTGGTCTCCTCGGCAGCAGCAGCAGCAGCAGCCGTCGGCCGCTGCGGTGGCCACGTCTCGCCGCCGCCGGGTTGCTGCCGGGACGCGCCGGCGCAGAAGCAGCCGTAGATGGCGCTGAGCACGACGTACGACACGGTGAAGACGAAGAGCACGGTGGTGGCCACCGCCATCGCCTTCTCCAGCTGCGCTCGCTGCGCGTCAAGCGACGGATCCGACGCCGCCTGCGGCTGCAGCGCCCGGACTAGGAGGCCGCGGCCGGAGTAGTGTCCCCGCGCGCCGCCGCCGCATACGCGCATGGCGATCGACGACCACACTGCTCAGTCTCTACTCTCGCTGGCTGTATGTAGCAGTAGCACAGCAGCGGCACCCCGTCGTCACGCTCGCTGTATGTAGCGTGGCACCGAGGCGGGTTTAAAGGGGAGGCATGGCTGGCGTGGTGCGGCGACACGGAGCACGGAAGGCGGGCGGAAGCTTCGGTTCACTGCCGGGGACGTCGGCGTCCGTTTCTGCTAGCTGTGCCATACGTTTGCTCCTCCCTCTCGTTCGTTCGCTCGCTCGCTCGGTCGGTCTTATTCAAATTCGCTTGCAGTTGCAGCAGAGCCTGTGCCTGTGCCCGCGCTGCAGCCGAACGCTCGAGCCAAGACGGGCCGGGAGCAGGGCCAGGGGCGCAGCGAATCCGTGTGCGTGCCGGCCGCCGGCCGGGGAGTAATGCGGCGCCTGTACCCATCACATCCTAGTAGGTCTACTACTATGTTCATGCATTTGAATTGAATTGATCTCCTCGTAGATGTTGGTAGTGTGGGGCTAATTGGTTGATAGTCAAATTTTAGTCGCCAAAACTTGAACAAGACAAGTTATTGGTTTCTATTTTGTTTGTTGGCAAAACTAACCAATATTTCACTTTAGCTTACTTGGGGCCACGCCAAAGGTGTGGACTCGTAGGGGTGCAAACCCCTCTAGTTTTCCCTAAATAAAAGGGTGTGGACCGATTTCATCCGCCGCACTTGTGGCACATTTTTGGCATGAAGATGAATGAGGTGGCGAGTGATGGCGAAACTGTGGTGTGTCACAATTGCCGCTATGAACCAAACGGAAGCAAAAATGTGGCGTAGTGCGGTAAGGTTTGGTTATAAACCAAATGCGCCATCTATGGCAAAATTTTTTGCTTAATTTTTATAGTAACTTTAGTTGTTAAATCATTGATATGGTAATATTTTTTTGGAGCCGACCAAATAGGTCATGTGTATATTGGTTGGCTTTGGTTGGTTGGCCATGAGGTGGCTACTGGGCACTGCCGCACTGCCTAAACTTGCGAGGGTGCTCTGCACTCAGCACTCTGCACTCTGCAGACCGGAGATGTGGGGACGCGTCTGTATGTGGCGGTTTAGCTGAAGGCCAACTGGATTTCCTTTGCCTCCCTTGTCAACCTTTTTTTTAGAAAACCTGGTTGTATTTTATTGATTCATATGAAATATTACACATACATCCTTACAAAGACAATCCTGAATAAAATAAAAATTACACTCTGGTCCTTGCAAAGATCTCCGGTCGTCGTCTTCGTCACTAGAGAACGGAGCCACCACTCGACGTTGAAACCAACGCCGAGCTTGCAGCTTGAAGCCGAATCCCACCTCAACGAAGAAGCTTCTAAAGAAGCAACATACAGTTTTGAAGCTACATCAATTGGCACATAACAAGATGTGCAACTTGAACGCTCAACGCCCCGAGCACATTATGGCCAACGGCCATATCGGCGGCGCACCGTAAAGCCCAGCAGAAACTGTAACTAGGCCAATACTAAGTAGCACCTAGAAGGCCTAGAGCACTGTACGCTGTACAGGCCCACCAGGCCTTTGGCGAAAACTGGGCTGAGATATTTGGGCCTCATAGGCCAGTACAGACTACATTCATTCCGAGCTTTTCCTAAAAAAAATACTAATTTTTGTTGGCATGTCGCGCTCAACGTGGATAAGGACGTGCACAGCCTCCTGCCCAAAAGGCAGGGAAGAAAGGTCACAACAGTTTTGATGAAATGAAAAAAAGGAAAGAGAGGTAGGGTGTTGACTGGTTGATGGGGACCTGAATCAAGGCCTTGTTTAGATGGAGGTTGGAAAGAGAGTGTAAAGTCCTATAGCACTTCGTTTGTTTGTGGTAAATATTGTCCAATTGTGGCCCAACCAGGCTCAAAAGATTCGTCTCGTGATTTACAACCCAACTATGTAATTAGTTATTTTTTATTTATATTTAATGCTATTTACATGTGGGAAACAATTTGTGAGAGGGAGAGAGATTGGAAGTCCTCAGAGCACTTCGTTTGTTTGTGGTAAATATTGTCCAATCGTGGCCCAACTAGGCTCAAAAGATTCGCCTCGTGATTTACAACCCAACTGTGTAATTAGTTATTTTTTTATTTATATTTAATACTATTTATATGCGGGAAACAATTAATGTGAGGGAGAGAGAGTGGAAAAACTTGCATGTAACTAAACAAGGCCCAAGGCCTTGTTCTCTTCCATGCAAGTTTCACCTAAAGGTTCAAGTTTTTCCACTCTCTCTCCATCACATCAATTTCTACCCATATATATGGAGCATTAAATGTTAGTGAAAAAATAACTAACAAATCGCGAGGGCGAATCTTTAATCTAAGTTGGGCCGGCCGATTGACAATATTTGTCAAATACAAGCGAAACTACAGATGCAACTTTTTTTCTAACCATTTGCATCTAAACAAGGCCTTGTTTAGATGCAAACGTTAAGAAAAAGTTGCAACCGTAGCATTTCGTTTGTATTTGACAAATATTGTCCAATCGTGGCCCAACTAGGATTAAAAAGATTCGCCTCGTGATTTACAATAAAACTGTGTAATTAGTTATTTTTTTTTCACTAACATTTAACGCCCATATATATGGGTAGAAATTGATGTGATGGAGAGAGAGTGGAAAAACTTGAACCTTTAGGTGAAACTTGCATGGAAGAGAACAAGGCCCAAGTGGGAAGCCATGTGGCTTGTGTTTTGCCAATTGGTGATTCCTTGCAGGACCCTCGTGATTGATTGATTTATTTATTAGCCGTGGCCCGTGGGACCGTTGAGCTCAGGGATTATTATCAATGCCATGCCAATCCTGACCGTGACCGTCATAAAATGCTCGAGCATAGTATAAATGTTGAAAATCTTTTACACTTTTCCTATTCTACAGTCACCTGAAACCTGTCTCCCTCTCAGGCGATGTTTACTTGTTATTGGTTCACGGGTTTATTCACGGACCTGTTACAGGTGCCTGGAGACGAAGACAACTGCAGACCATAGATTGGCGTTGGATCCACATCCAAGGGCCTGCAGCCATCGCCTGAAAAGTTGACAGATTTCAGGCGCCTGGAATATAGCAAATCGCACTTTTCCTATTCTACAGTCGCCTGAAACCTGTCTCCCTCTCAGGCGATGTTTACTTGTTATTGGGTCCGATGCTTGTCATTGGGTCCGGGCAGTTCAGACCGAACCCGCTAACACCAAACGAATTTTCCTCGATCTGCAGCACAGACGGGAAAGGAAGCGGTGTTCCTCGAGCTTGTCGACGAGGGGAGGGGGCGATTCTTCTAGCGAACTCCGCCTACCCCGCGGAGGCGCGTCGAAGTCTCTCTCCCTTGCCGATTTGGAGGCTCGTTCGCGGCGCCCCGAGCTCCGTCGGTGGGCTCCAACGCCGCCATGGCTGGCTGCAGGGTCTGCTCCTCGCATCTGGGGGGTGTGGGGGCTGGTGGTGAAACAGCCCGCGTCCTCTGTCCTTCTCAACGTCTGCTCGCTTCGTCGCCGGCGCCATTGTGTTTGTACGCCTCTTCTCCCCCAGGTTATGCTTGCTAGTAGCTTGCGGGTTTGGTTTGCTCGGCTGCTCTGCAGTATTTGTGAGGAGGGCATCGGGCTTGTGGGTTTAGCTCCTCTGTGGCCCTGTGTTTTAGAGCCCAAATTTACTGCCGAAAATGGATGGAGGTATTGGTTCACCTATTAACTGGCAACATTTCTACTGTCTGATTTTGCTATGTAGTTGTTTAATTGATTGATTATTCTAGGATTTGATTTGAGCTCCCCTTTGATTGTGCTATGTAGTTGTTTGTTTGACTGATTGTTCTAGGGGTCTCTGTAGATCTAGTTTCTGCTTGCCGCTTCATGTTAGTTCGAATTAAGGGTCTCAGCATGGCATGCATGCCAATAATGGAGTGCATTTGGTTTTCAGCCCTGGTGTATTTTTCCTTTCTTTTGGATGCTAGCTTCCTGCGATAAATGATTTTATCAAAAATCATCTACACATGTTGAATAAAAAAAAATGTGGCTCTGTAGTATGGTAGCTAACTTTATCTTATTTGTCGCATTGTCATGATAACTTGTGTGGCCTGCTATCTAGTATTTTTTTTCATGTTCAGATGGCTTGCATGGCCATCATGATATCGTGCTGGCCTCCATGTACTTGAAGCCTCAATTGAGCCTAAATGGCTTGGTTCACAGTAATTGTGTAGCTTTGCAATTTTAGTATACAGTTAATTCTAGTCTATTTGTACTGTAGACCATTTTTGCAGTCTGCATTTTTATTCTTGTGCCTTCAGTTTCACAGGAACTCTGCGTTGCCTGAATGATCTATGGAATTAGATGTTGTTTGTTTATGTTCAGTTTGATTATCTAGAAAGACTTGGGGGTGTAGATGTTACTGTACTTTGTAAGGGCAAATATGTGAGTCTTTGTCATCATTAATTGAAAAGAAGTAGCTGAACTGTATGTTTCACTTGTGAGTTGGCCATGTTGGGAGTACTCTTGTCATTTCTATATCCACTGTACATTGCCATAGGTGGAATTGAGAAGATGAATGGTTGAAGATGTTATGCTGATTAACTAAATACCGTGATACTTGTCTTGGTCATATAATTCTTAGTGAACCATGTTCAGTTTGATATCTTCAAATTATTTTTTCAGTTCATGCTTATTGTCAAAGCCACCAGGAACTTCTATATAGTTTCTGTTTCTTTCTCATTCCTAAAATATGTATCATGTTGGCTTATTGGAATCCTCAACTCAACATTTAGCTTATGCATGATTGGTAGACAGGTGTCGTAGAAATACTAGGTTTGTCAAGAATGCCATTTTTGACAGCTATATGATATCTTTAACCGTGCTCTCTAACTTACTGTTAGCATGCTCAGGGGCTGATTTCACATATATGGCAGCTATATGATTATTTCACATCATCACTATTGTTTCTGAACACTCTGTAACTTGCTAAATTGTAGGGTTGTGCTCCAAGCTATGACCTAGGATAAAAGCTCGCATGTGAAATCCACTCACCTTTTCTTTTTGTCCAGTTACATAATTGCAATCAACAATAATGTAAATTGCAAGTATGAGGCACCGTAATTGTAGCAATGAGCATATGCAATAAGCTATTGTTGAACCATTTGCCTCCTTGTCTATTAGAAAAATCATTTGTATCAAATTTTCTCACTCCTCTGATTGTTTTGTAATGACCATTCATTTTGAGCTGCTAGCTTGAGTAGTAGCCTGTATCCATTTTGTTTGAAGGAGACATGGGGGATCTGCTTTTGAGCTCATTTGATTGTTTTTGTTAATCTATGTCTCTCTCTGTCTCTGTATTCCCTCTAGCATAGATGTACTGTTGAGCTTTCTCACTAGTCTCTAGTCCCTAGTCTCTCTACACTTGCTGTTAGCATGGATGTAATGTTGTTGTTGTTGTAGTCCAACTTTGGGGCTGTTTAAATTTTTTGTTTTTGGTCTGTGCTTCCTAGTCTGCACTTTCCATAGCTTGTATTCTACATTTTCTTTGCAGAACCATTTTATGTATTTGTTGTTATCATGTGATAGTTGACAAGCATTTTTTCTATTTGTTTTCTACACTATTTTTTGTCTTTGTCCTTTCATAGAAAAAAAATTATTTCTTGTGATTTGTGCTAGCACACTTTTTTCCTTTGTTCATTGCGATTTGTGCTAACACATATTTTCCTTTGTTGATTGTGTTTTGTGCGTGCACACACCAATTTGTCTTTGTTCTTCCATAGAAAAAAATTGTTACTTGTGATTTGCGCTAACACACATTTTCCTTTGTTAATTGTGATTTGTGCTAGCACACACCACATATTTGTTTATTGTGAACGCTGATTTATGTCGACACATTGTAGATAATTTGTACCAGCACACACCATATTTGTGTGATTATATTTTACTGTAATTTGTGCCAGTACTTGTCCTTGCAACGGTTATATTCAAAGACTATCTGAATTGTAGGACTATAGCTAATCTTTGTCTTATCTGCGCTTGTGTTGGGCTATGTGCTCACTACTTTGGATTATTTTAGTTTCCTAACCTGTGTTATTTGGTGTGCTTTGCATTTACATTCATCTATATAAAGTCAAATGGGCTATCCGGGCAGATCCCTGATGAGATTGGCGACTGTTCATCAATCAGGATGCTGTAAGTTGAACTTCGAGTAACATGTTTATTTGTGGTTGTGGCCTACAGGTTTTATCATATAGTGCTTTTATTCAAACTTGCCTTTTTTAAATTTAGGGACTTTTCCTTCAACAACTTGGATGGTGACATACCATTTTCAGTATCAAAGCTGAAGCTCCTAGAAAACTTGTGAGGCTTCTTCCCTCTGAAATGTATAGAAATACATGTCATTTTGGCTTTGGATGTTTTTATAGATGTTGTGTTGTTGTTTGTGATTTCTAGGACATTGGAGAACAATAGGTGATTGGTGCGACCCCATCATCATTGTCACAGTTCCCAAATTTGAAGATTTTTTAAGTTACTATTGGTACATGATTCTTATAAGTTGGATCAACTAGGATGGTTCAGAATTTCTAATGTGATGGGTACTCCAGGGACTTTGCACAAAACAAACTAACTGGAGATATCAAGGCTTATCTATTAGAATGAGGTTCTTCAATACTGTAAGTCATCCTTGAGGTTCAAAAAGTTTGTACTAGTGCCAGACTGCTGGTAGTATTACCTACATTGTTACTATATTTAAGAGACTACCTACTCAGGAAAAGCTGGGTAGCATTATTAAGTTTTTATGGTTTGGATATATTCTTATGAAATGGCATTCAAACACATAAGTTGTTACTTGAACATCAAGTAATTTGTTCTGAGGTTTGTGGCTAAATTGGTAACTATAATTACTAGGGGCTTGCGGGGCAATCATTTAGATGGAAGCCTCTCTCCAAAATATGTGCCAGCTGACTGGCCTTTGGTACTTGTCACTTGCCTAGTTTGCTGCAAGTTAGTTGTGTTTTTTCTGTTAATTGTGATTTGTGTTTTTAGCAGTATATGACTAGAAAATCTGAAAATGCAGGACTTACTATAAGTCCTTGCATCAATTTGTTACTTAGGCACTTTGATGCTAGGTTTAGTTCTTCACTTGTCCTATAGCTTTTGATTTACTTAACTTCTTTACCATTCTTGCAATGTACAGAACTGAATACTTCAATTTCTATGATGCAGTTTGTGTAAGTTTTGACAACATGGGGCTACAAATAGAAGGGTACAAGAAGAACTAACAGCTGAACTGAGAAGATATGCACCTAAGATGGTTTTAAGTAGCAAACTTGCAGCAGGGTTCACATGCTTGAGCAGTTTTTCTAATTATATACATATTCAGTATAATTGCATTAATAACAAGTTGTAGTTGCAGTATTTGTAATATGCAATTTTTATATTTATGTTCTAAAAATTTTCAGGATCATTTTTTCTTTTTTTTACTCAGAATACCTCGCTATGCCATGATTTCATATTTTTTGTGCAGTAAAGATGAAATACTCATTCTAGTATACTGAATTTGAAGTATCAGGTTATGATTCTGAAATTTTTCAGGATCTAAAGATGAAATACTATTTTTAGTCTACTGAATTTGAAGTATTAAGGTTTTAGATGGCCATGAACTGAATAGAATATCAAATTTCCATTCTACATGTAACGTCCTTGGTCCTATCATCCAAGTTTGTGAGTGGTGTAGCTGCAGAAGTGCAGCCACTGATCACATCAGTAATGTCTAATATTTTTGTTTTTCATGTATAGACTTCAGTGTTCATCACAAAACATCAATTATCCATCCCCTAAAACGAATTTGAAGCACAAGGATGTAGGAATACAGAAGAATGTGTTTGCAAACTTAAGCGTGTTCAGGGGCGGATTTGTTTTTTTTTTCATTTTGCTTGTACGTATGTGTTTTTTGACCGATTGTTGCATTTTGGCCCAAATGAGCAGCAGCTTCAGTTATCGGGTTTCGGTTCATGCACCCGTTAAGCTTTGGCGGGCCCGGTAGGTGCCTGGGTTGGTTCACGGGTTTATTCACGGACCTGTTACAGGTGCCTGGAGACGAAGACAACTGCAGACCATAGATTGGCGTTGGATCCACATCCAAGGGCCTGCAGCCATCGCCTGAAAAGTTGACAGATTTCAGGCGCCTGGAATATAGCAAATTTATACTCTATCTACCACCGAAACGCTAACGTAATTATTAGTAGTATAAATAACAGCATGCGAAAATTCCATCACTGTATATGTTTTTATTCCTTTGCTCCCACGAGCAATTTTCATCACTATAGACAATACAACCACGCACACGTTACACATTGAATGAATACGTATATGACATGTACAAATCGCATTCACCTCTGCACGCCTGGAGTGTGTACACTAGACAGCACATTGTACGCTGCAATAGGCCGTACGTCTCGATTACTACACGCAACACTACATACAACTCCTAACGGGACAGCAAACGCACGCTCTGCGCACACTAGTCGTCGCGACGCCGGCGAGAACGAGCGACGACGACCAACGGATTAACCCAATAACCCTGCCGCCTGTAATCGCGGCGACTCCTCTAATTGCTACGAGCCCCATGCACGGGCACGGGCACGTCCTAATTAATCAAATCGGGAAGAATTGAATACGTACGGGTACCACGGCGTCGTCGGTCGGTCACGCGGTGCCCTCGACGCGCGCCTTGGTGACGCCGGCGCAGGCGTCGACGAAGTCGCCGTCGATGAAGTCGGTGGAGAAGACCTGCAGCCTGTCGCCGAGGCCCTTGGCGAAGGCCTCGGCGATGAAGAGGCGCGCGTAGCCGTGGATCCGCTTGGTGACGGGCCAGACGCACAGCACCGGGTTGTCGGCCTTGGGCGTCACCGTGTTCTCCACCCGGTAGAAGAACCTCCGGTCCGCCACCGGCGGCTGCTGCCCGAGGAACTTGAGGTTGCTCTCGAACTTGGTCTCCGGCAGGTCCGTGTCGATCCAGTTGTCCTTGAGGTACCCGGCGCTCCACAGCGGGCTCCCGTGCCCGGGCGCCGGCGACTTGCGGGGCTTCCACACGCAGATCACTCGCCGCGGGAGCAGCTCCGCCACCGTCTTGTGGAACACCGCCTCGTCCTGCGGGATCAGGTGCTCGCCGAGCTTCTCCACCAGGAACTTGTCGAACTCCGGCGGGTCCTGGTGCCCGAACTCGGTGCGGATCTCCAGGACCACCACCTCCGACTCGGTCTCGCCCAGGAAGCGGAGCACGTCGTCCAGCACCACATCCACCGGGTACGTCGCCAGGACGCCGTGGCAGACGCGGCGCTCCTCCTGCACGCGCACGTCGATGACGCGCGTGCCCATGGCCAGCTGCTCGTACACGGACATGGACTGGCACTGCGCGAAGGGACGGGTTACGAACGGCACGCCGATCTTGTTGGTGGCCGAGTCGTGCGTGCCGGGCCACACCACCTGGTGCACGCGCAGCCTGTCGGCGCCCAGCTCCGCCATCCACCGCTTCCGGTCCGCCGGCCGGTGCTCCGACCCCGGGAACGTCTCGCCGGAGGACGACAGCCGCGTCGCCAGCGCCCGCTTCTCGGTGGTCACCAGCTTCCGCCGGTCAACCTGCTTCGAGAAGAAGGCGCCCATGGCTTCAAGCGGGTTGGTGCCGTTGTTCTTGCCAGCGCTGCTGCTGCTATTGGAGGCAGCCATGGATGGATAAATAAAGGATCCCCTGTGCGCTGTGCGGCCTCGAGCTCTGACCTGGACCTGGACGACGTCGCTGTAAGCTGGATGGAGGTCGATTGATAGCTGCAGCTTGCAGCAAGACAAACAAGGAAGAAGAAAAATATCAGTGCGTGGGATTAGCCAACATGTGGCGATGCTTTATTTGTAGGGGCCTGGCTGATCGATCCGAGCCGGAGGAGGGACGAGGGAGTGAGGCGTGTTCTTGTGATCTCCGCTGCTGTTTCCTCCTCCTCCCAAAGATTTCGGTTTCCTCCTTGGATTTGATGCTACAATTGGCGTTAGGTGCGGTATGGTGGTGCTGATGCCAGGCGGGGCGAGATTTTTTTTTTTTATTTTGACCTTTATATCCGAATTTGCTACTGGACAGGTTTGGTTGGTTGCTTTACTCCTTCGGAGCATGGACGGGGTAATTTTTTTATGGCGAGACGGCGACGGAATCGGGCCCACAACCCACAAGAACATTATGGACGGACACGCCGGGCCATTGGCGACTTGGAGGTGAGGGTTCCGGGTTGGTGGAATAATTTGTCGGGCAAATGCTGCAAACTTTTGTCGCCACAGATTGAAAAAGGTCACCGATCGCAGGTCACAGGCGGTAAATGGCCATGTGATCGATCTATTGGCACTTTGGCAGAAATGTTTTTAATACTCCATGGCAGTAATTGATTGATTGCTCAAAAAACCGTGGCATGGCAGTAATTGGTGAACCTCATCGCGACGTGCATATACCCCCAAGACCCAATGCCAAGGAGCATCTGTCAAGCGTATTTAGCGCACATGATGATGCGTTCGCAAAGACACCACTAGTTGCCAAATAAATTAGCATGGGAATCACGCTGCCTACCTGTACGTAGTCGACGCGAACAGTTGAATAAGACACACCGACGTTACGATGTGACAGTAAATAACCACGACAGGGCTACGATCCTGTCGAACAACCTGAGTGAGTACGCGTGTTTGGTTCAGAGGAACGAGGTGTGAAGCCAGAATGTAGCCTTCACTCTTCGCTTGCTTTGATATTAATATTTTGCGTTTCATCATGTTTATCCCGAACGTTCTTTTAGCACGCACCACATAATGGGGGGAAAAATAACGAAATAAAGAATCAAACGCGCGGAGTAATAGTATACAGGAAAGGACTAAGTCAACCAGAGGTTCCTGCTACCACTAATTTGATTTGAACGCGTTGAAAGACACAACATGTGCTCCGCGTTCAACTGCTCCCAACGACATGCACACATAGCTTCGTCAATCATGCAATGGCCGGAGCCAGTAGCTAGGTTACTCGGGGTTAAACTATTTCGTGTAATCAAGCTCATCATGCCTTCCACGTGGGCTCAGAAACCTAAATAACACAGGACCAGATAATAGTTTCAGAATGGCGATAAGAAAAATGCATTAGTCAGGTGATGGCAGCCAAGCATCTTCGATTAAAGCCTTAAACCAATTCTCCAGTGGCTTTGGTTACGTCGTTAACCTGAACATGCTCCTAGTTGGTAACACATACTGGATTCACTCAAAATGGTTGTCGGACATTGGATACAGGAAAGAAAATTTTTAATTCTTGCCTGATATACGCCCTATACCGTTGTTTTGGAAAAGGTAAAGAAACAAAAACGTACCAGGCATGCCACCTGGTTGAAAGGAACAGTAAATTATAAATGACTCTTTTAAATATAAAGAGTATAAATGTTGGAAACAAAATATATGAGTATCAGTCGCTCTCCTGCACAACTGGCACCTCATTTCTGGAGACAGACGGGCAATAATACCGTAATGCCGACATTGGTTTCCATGTAAAACATTACTAAAGGATTGTAAGATTTCACTACTAATGGCCACTTGTCTATCAGTAAGAATTTGCATAAGCTAAACCACGAGGAAAATAAATAAATCTTGAGATCTCTGAGATATCATTTGGTTGTTAGCCAACCAATGGAAGGCTACATGTTAGTGTTACAACCAACTAATTACAGGATTAGAATAAAATTAAAAAAAAAATACAGGACTAGAATATGTACCTGCCTTAGGAAAAATTAGTGCTTATGAAGGCCACGTTTGGGACAGCTCTTTGCGGCTCCAGCTGATGTGCTACTGTAGCTAGTCTGTTTTTCTCCCTCCTCAAAACAACGAAGACATGTTCTGCGGCCCCTCTGGTTAGGCGGTTACTGTAGCACAGAACCAGAGCCGGAGCCAACCCTCCAAACAGGCCATGATCAGCTCACCTCTCAGTACATCATCACTCATCAGTATGTTGGGACAAAGTAATGTACCAGACTAGTACGTAGGAAGCAAAATGTCCTGGACTCTTAGTTAAATTTGACAGTTAGCACAACACAAAAGCATACACTGAGTGCTGAAGGAATCCTTTCACCAGGAAGTAAAACAAAAAGTCACAGACGCTTCTCTTTAGAACTCTTCTCTTTAGACTTTCCAGGTGCCCATTGAAAATGGCCACAATTTGCTTCTGGATTTGATGCAGGTCCCTGACAAAATATAACAAGTGATGGTCACTTTAACATATAGTGCTTTGTATTCTCTACAAGGGCAATTTACATTGTTCACAGCCTATTTGACTGTTCGGGTGACATGATGATGTTATGTCTACTAACTACTAAGCAGTAAATTGTAAGTACAAGCGTACCTGAGCACGAGCACAGACATAGAACAAACGGCCTATATTAGGGCCCTTCTTCACAGACCTCGGGATGCATGGTTCACTATGCCCTTTGCAACGTGGTAGTGTCATCTTCATCTTTTGTTGTATTCTCTGCCACTCTAATGCTGCAGCATTACATTTGTCTGTTGAAAGTGAACAGGATGGTGCATTTGTATTATCCTGATCTTTTGTAGCTGAAGTTGTGCACTGCATGTTTTCAGGCAGACTATCATCGTTTGAAACACACGTTTGATTCGTAAGGTCTAATGTTTCTGCAGGAGCAACTAAGGTACTGGTACTGGCATTGACTGTCTTTGACCCTGATCGTTGAAAAAATGACTTGATTGATGGTTGAGACGGTAAGTTGCGTTTAATTTTCTTTTTTGGCACAAACTTGGCGCTAGACAGTGAAGCTTTCTGGCTGCTATGAGAGACGCCAATTAAGCCTTCATTTATCCATTGATCAAGATTTGTCCCCTTGCACATCAAACTAGGAAGGTTACCACCTTTTGCAAACTCAGTTATACCACTTGTCAGTCCTTCCTTAGCAGTAATTGTATTTTCCAAGCCATCACTACAGTATCTATTGACTACTATATCTTCGGACTGAACCAAATTTGCAGCATTTTGCAGCTCAGAAATTTTCCCTTTATCGAGGAATGATACTGCAAATTGTGACAACATTAGCAGTCAGTATTATGCCAATATACAGTGGCTAGTACGACTTCACACAAAGTGTGCCACTGTGCCCAAGTTAATTTAGGGGTTAGCTGCCATAAAAGACCAGATGCCTTACCAACTTATACAAGCTATGATCAAACTGAATATTAAAAGAACAGCCGTACAACAAAATATAATGCACAGCAAAACCCCACACTGGGCATTCGGTTTAAACCGAGAGTTCGGTTCGGTTTGTGTAAACTTCGGTTTTCAAGAAACAACAACCGATCGGTTGGATGAAGCAAAAACCAACAAATTTGGCTTTGTTTTTTGACTCCAGTTTTCGATTCCACTGCACAAACCGAATCACAGGAGAACATAGACAAGAACCAGATGCACCTAGACCTCGGTAGAGCACTAGAGCAGATGCGCAGCCGCCGCCCGCCGGCCACGGTCGCCGCGCGCCGTCTCCGTCCCCCGTGCCACGCCGCTGCAGGTCGGGCGTCGCGCCACCCCTTACATCCTCTCCGCGGCGCCATTACGGCGATGGCTGCTGGCCGCGTGCTGCCCCACCCAGCCGCTGTGGTGCTGGCTGCCGGCCGCGTTGGGCCGCCGGTCCTGCATCGAAGTCCGTGCCCAGCCCCAGCCCCACCCCTACAGTGCTGGCTGGCTGTCGCCCGCCCACCCCTGCCGCGTTCCCATCGCGCAGATAGCTGGCCGCTTCTGTGGAGAAGTGGAGAAGAAGATGTGCTCGACGGGAATGAGATAGGACTCGGATGGGGTGGCTGAGAGGCTGTACAGAAGCTTATGTGTGGTTTGTTGGGCCATGTTGGGCCGTGGGCTGCTTGTGCGTACTGATGCAGGGACTACTACTGAATGATGTGCCTATTGCTGGATGCTTGTACGCTGGGTTCAGGATCGGTTCCTCAGTTTTACAGTTTGGTTAGACCCTGAAACCGAAGCCGTGAACCAAAGCCGAACTTCCTAGCTTCAAAACCGAAACCGAACCGAAAAAACCGACAGTTCGGTTCGGTGTTCGGTCTTCAATCTTCGGCTTAAATGTGCCCAGGCTGAGCAAAACCTGCTATATTAAGCATGACCAAAGATAGGGTTTCTTTTCCAACTCAGCCAAGCAGAGTGCCACATAACTGAGGAGTTTATCAGCAGTGCACGTCAGGAAAATGTGAAAGATAATTTGCACAGATCATTCTGTTGGCATAGTTGAGGTATGTGTCTAATAAACACATAAGAAAGCCAAGTCTTGAAGCAAGCTATGATTTCCTTCAAACAAAAACGATGAAGTGACTTGCCTTAATCGAAAGTTCTATGAAAGTATGGATTTTGTGCACGTACATTAACACAACATGAAAATAATATTAACAGATAAGAAAATGAAGTCCTAACGTAAGATAGAAAAGTTCCATGAACAACTCAGCTACTTGCTTTAGCAAAAACAAATTCTACATAAAACTGGTTTTAGCACAAACACGAAAACTAAAAAAAAAAAAAGCAAGCTACGATTAAAAACATACAGAACACCAAAATCCACTTACCAATACTTTGTTGACGCCCACGGACCTCTGGAAGATATCTTGCAGCTGATGGTGGGATATTATGAACTGGAAGTTCAGGTATTTCTTTCAGTAAAATATAAACTGGAATATGATCAGATCCTTCTAGCTTACTACTTCTTTCCCCTTTCCACCTGCAGATAATGGATAGAGTAAATCATTCTAATGTAACACAGCAAATCAAGTGCATTATCCATTTCAATTCAGAGAAAACTAATATTCAATATTCTTTACTTTGATAAATTTTCAGAATTCCCTCTTTTGAAATGATTCATTATCTCACATTCTTCTACATGGCAACAAAAAATGCTATGGTCCTCCAAAGAATCACAATGATGGAGACAGGAACCGGAGATGAGAATGTGGTCTATTCTAGAACCATAATTATACTCTTCAGCACCAATTTTCTGATTAAAACAAGTATACGCTCCTGTCCTGCACAAAAGAAACACAGCAAAGTATGCTTTAGGAAGTAATTTGGGATGAGTGTACTTATAAGCCCCAGTTTGTTTGTATTTTCTAGAAACACTTCTGCAGCAATTTTAAAGCAGTGAAAATTAATTAGATTTTTTTGAAAAGCAATTTTCAAAGATGGCTATCTACTTGAAATCAAGTAATTTTCAAAATTGGTTCCTTAGAAACACTCTTTTTTATAGCATTTGTAAGAAGCAAGTTTTTCCAGCTTATGGCAGAAGCCCAGACAAAACTGGGCCTAAGTCAACCATGGATAATGAAAACAGAGTTGAGTCAACTCATTGTTACAACTTACAAAGAGGTTGTATTTTAACAGTGTGGTTGCTTCTCAGTAAATATGAGCAACTTGTAATAACAAATCATGTGCACAAGCAGTTGGGGTAGCTCAGGGGGCATTCCAATACCTTTCAGGGTGTTTTGATCTAAAAGCATCAAAAAAGGGACCTCCATGTTCTCTCAGCATGGATCTCAGCCATTCTCGGAACCTTTAATTAGGAAAATGACAATAAAAATTCACTGTTTCCAGATGCTTTATAATTGGAATCATAAAAAAAAAAAAAAAAAAAAAACTAAAAAAGGCTTACATTTGCTTCTCGAAGCCAGGTGGCGCGTCACACCTGTCTATAGAAGCAGGAGCAATATTCAAATCACCGACAACAAAGACTCTCTTTCCAAGAGCCAACAGATGTTCCCATCTTTTCTAAGAGGCATTCAACGAAAGAAGCAAGTATAAGAAGCATAAATATAAAAGCAATAAGCATTAGAAAGACAGAAGTATTGTTGAAATATTCTTCATGAAAGATACTTATTAGCAGAGACACCAACAAAGTACCTGCAGTATCTTGTAAAACAGTAGCTTAAAACGAACCCGCTCTTTATCATCTTCTTCAACAGCTGGGCCATATATGTTGAAAATAACTAAACAAGTGGTGAGGCAATATCATTATTACATACAAAACAAAAATAAAATATGCAATAAAAACTTGAAAAATGCAAGCAGTTATGTTACATTCCTATCGAGGGAACAAGCTACTTACCAAAATGTCCATGATCAGTGATGATGCACCGCCCCTCGTTGTCCACCCTTAGGAGGTCCTCTCTTGGGATTTCACCAAGACCCTCCTCCTCAACAGGCATTGCAATCATGAAATCCCCAACAGTTTCACTATTTTTTGCATAGTCCTGAAGTCCAGTAAAGCCTTCTTCAGCTGCTACCGGCAAAGCAACCTCCTGGCTGGAAAATGGTGATGTTACTCGGCAAAATGTCGCAACACCTATAAAGGATTCAAGTACATTAATTGACTGAGGATGTGGTGTGATCAAAGTAGTAATGCTGAACCCGAAAGAATATCTCCAGCCAGGCAAGCAACTATGCAAAGGCCTCATATCCTTCAGCCATAATGACATACCAGAGTATGCTCCACGACCTTTTGAAGAGCGATTGCATGAAACAAAGGCCTCATATCCTTCAGCCATAATGACATCCGCAGATAGGTCCTGCCTTGACAATTTGGTCTCCTAAAATACAGCAGGCATGGATACAGTTAGCTCAAATAAATCAGTACTAATCACAAGCCTAACCCCAGCTCGCCCAGTTTTACTCTTTGCAATTAGACAGCATAAACGATGAATTGCATCCCACCACAGAAACAATTCTTTGATCAACACTAAACTAGATACATCCACTTTCTTGTTTTTTTAATGTGAACTAGCAGGAGTGCAGGACCTGCAGATACATTCTCGTTTTCCTTGAAATGAGGTGCAAATCGCAGTAAGCTTAAAACTTCGCCCGCTTGCACTCCGTCCAATATCCAGTGAAATTTTGGCAGCTTTATCCGAGTCCGACAGTGAGTGATAAGCACAGGTAGGTAAGCACTACTACTGAGCTAGGGTTTCGAGTTTCGAGTTTCGACACCTGGGGGTTTCAGTTTAGAGAGTGGGAAATCAGCAATTGGTCGGACCTGGAAGCAGATGATGTCGGCGTCGAGGGCGTCGAGGAGGCGGCGGAGCGAGCCGTGCTGCGCCACCCGCGGCCGCAGCCCGTTCACGTTGTACGTGACTATCTTCACCATCTCCAGCCGGTACCACGAGGCGTCATCCGCGGTAGGCGAGGGTTCGGAAGGGGAAACGCGCCGCTCTTCTCGCAAGCGCCAAGCGGGGCGGGGACGAAGAGACCGACGGCCGGTTCTGCCCGCGGCGGCGCCGGGAAGGCGGGAACTGTGCAGGCTGATCCTGGGTGGGGGTGGTGTACGGTCCCGACCCGAACCGGCGGTGGTTCTAGGCAGCCGTCGGATGGTAGTGGTGGGGCTGAGATCTCGCAGGGTAGTAAAACCAAGAGAAAATTGCTAAAATGGGACTCTCAAAAATACGTCTTTATTAAAATAGGACATTGTCTTCACTGAAACGACATCTAAATCGTTTGCACTTTGCTTTCATTTTAGTCATATTCATAATCTCAAATACTCTCTAAATACATATATTTTCTGTAATGACTGAATTACCCTTTTGTTATTTCATCTATCGTACTGAAGGTGGACTGGTCACTCTGGTATGCTTCCTTATTTCATTATTACTTGGCTGAGCTGAAGGTCCTTGTCTATCATTCACTACCTTTTTTCTCTATATGGCCTGAACAGGAAACACATCGCTTGTTTGCCAACCCTGTTGGCATGTTTCCTGTTGCAAGTGCTGCGCTGATGTCAGTTCAGGTACCAAGTTGCCCTCCATCTGGCCATGGCCGCGTCTAGGACGGCCTCAACGTTAGGCCGCGCGGCGAGATCAGCCTCGACACCGGGCACCGTGTGCAGGAGGGGCTTGTCTCCATCCATGGCTGCGTGGGGAGGTAAGGACGGGCGGCGCGGCGGCGGTGTACGGCGCACAGTCGCACGACCGTACGGAGAGAGGTAGACGAATCGATACGGAGAGAGGCAAATGAATCAACGAGATAAAATAACAAAAGGGCAATTTGGTCATTACAGAAAAATACATGTATTTATAGAGTATTTGAGATTATGAATAGCATTAAAATGTCATGAAAGCGAAGTGCAAACGATTCAGACGTCGTTTTAGCGAAGGAAATGTTAGAAGTTCTATTTTAGCAAAGACACATCTTTGAGAGTCCTATTTTAACAATTTTCTCAAAAACCGAACACCCCAAAACAGAAATTCGCATCGCTTGTTTCAAAGTAGGGAGACCTGTGCAGGCTAATCCTTGGGACACACGCTGCTGCACCTCATCCTCCACCTCATGTCGCCCATGGCCTTGCAAGATTTGCTTTTGTTACCTGAAACTACTCGTCCCCATTGAACTTTTTCCTCGCTTGCACTCCTGAAAACGCTGTCCAAACAAAAAATGTTTGATCTCTCCTCTCCAATCGGGAATCGGGATGCCCCATCCCCTTGATCGACCAGTCGACCTGTCATCAGTGGCGGATCCAGGATGCACACTCGGGGGGGCTAAGCAATGAAGATTAAGGGCTAAAGCTGAAGACTAGAGGTAAATTTGAACTAAGCTACAGTAATCACTACAGTAATTTACACGGGAAATCAACCAGGCCCGCCCCCCCTATCCGCCAATGCCTGTCATTACTATAGCCCTCTCATCCGATATGTCCTTTGCCTTGCAAATTGCATGGTTTTGTACCGCAGCGAGCCCTGACAGACGGCTAGCCCATTGCTTGAACCGGCGACCACCAAAGAACAGCGGTGAGCGGCCGCCAGACATCAACTTGGCAACGGGTACCCGAAACCCGAGTACCCGACGGGTTTCACCCGATAAAGAGGCGGGTGTGGAATAGATTTTCTACCCGTGGGTATGAATTTGGGTGAAATCCTTCACCCAACGGGTATGGTGGGTACGGGTGTGGGTGCGTAGTACTCATACCCGCGTACCCGCGGGTACAAAAAACCCGCACAAATGAACAGCCACCTTCATCATTTTAGCCCATATAGCCCACCAATTTGGCCCAATCCAATTAAACACCCGTAGTATATATATCCCGAACTGTCGTCAAACCCTAACTTCACTCCGGTCTTCCTCCCTTCAGCCGTCGCAGGCTCGCGCCCGTGAGGGACAGGTCGGGGCCGCGCCCGTCAGCGGTCGTCCTCGCGGAGGCCGCGACTCGCACTCGCACTCGCGACTCGCGAGGTCACGCCGTCCGCGCGCGGTCACGCCGTTGCGCTCGCGCCTCGCCCGGCGTGCCTGCGTGAGCTCGAGTGCCCGACACCCCCCCTCCGGCCTCCGTCCCTCCGGCCTCCGCGCTCCACCTATTCTTCCCCTCACGGGTCCACGCCATTCCCACTCCCCACCAGCCCGACGAGCATAGCACCGCCGCCATCGCCGGTAGCCATGGTGGAGAACTCCGGAATAGGACAAGATGATAGCCGGTGATGCTCTTCCCCATCCCTAACCTTGTAATCCATTGTTGCAGCTCATCTTCTTCATCTAGAGTTCTAGACCTTGTCCTGATCTGACCCCACGCCGTCCCGAAGGGACGCCGTCCTGCGCGCGCCGGATCCGGAGGAGACGACGAAGAACGGGCGCACCGCTGCCCCGACGCTTGCCCCCGCTCCTCCCGCCACCTCATGCGAGCGGTGCACCGTCACGGCTTTGCTAAGCTAAGGAAGGGCTTTCCGGTTGGTCCGGCGGCCAAAAAGGCAGCGGCCAAGAAGCTAGCAGCTAAGGGTGGTCGGCCTCCCCTGTCACCGACGTGTACAGCTGCAGCTGCTCAAAAGTCTGAAACAAGCATCCGAAACGCTCCCTTGGGTAAGCAAAGATGACTACTTTCACTGTGCTCAGATTTGTCACCAGATTTGTCATAATTGCTCAGATTTGTCACTCAGATTTGCTCATTCATACATCGTTGTAGTATATAAGTTTCTATGTATTTGCACCCACAAAGACGCCGCTGCTGCTTTGGATGCATGCTTTTCAGGCAAGCCGGCCGCCTCTACCTAGATGTTTTTAATGTCGAAGCAATGTAACTTTTTTAGAAATAAACTTTTTTAGTGCTGCTAGCCTGCTACTTGCTTGCCTGAGCGTATATGCTAATTGCTTTCGTATATCTAGTTGTGATATATTGTTAGAAATAAACTTTTTAGTGCTACTACCTGCTAGCTTATTTTGTTTTGTCGGTCTTTGCTACCTGCGAGATTATTCATAAATAAATTTTCAGATTTTGTCTATGTGTCATCACGCTACCGCTAATTGCTCAATATGCTTGTACAGATCGAACAAGATGTCTGCAGCCACCGGTAGTGATGGGGGCAACAACCCGCAATGTGGATCACAATCATCACAAGTGCGGTCGATTCGGTTCAATGTCCGGATCACCTCAGCTTGACTCGACCAATGATTCACAACCAATTGAGATAGATGATGAAGAAGAAGAGGAAGACATCATGGGCTGGTTCAAAGAGAAAGCTCACATCACCGGTTTGGAATGAGTTCACAAAAGTGAAGATTGGGAACAATGAATATGCAAAATGTAACCCTTTGCTCGAAGAAGCTTTTCGGGTTGTCGAGGAATGGGACTAACCATTTGAAGTGTCATTTGAAGTCTTGTACACTGAAGAGGGTCAAGCTTAATGGGCAAACAATGGTACAATCTGGTTTGAGATTTAATAGAACAGATGCAGGCACAATCTCGGTGGAGAACTACACCTTTGACCAAGATATAGCTAGAAAAGAACTTGGTGCCATGATAGTTCTTCATGAGTACCCTTTGGGTGTGGTTGATCATGTTGGCTTTTCGAAGATTTGTTGGCGATTTGCAACCACTTTTCAGAATTGGGACAAGGAACACAATAAGGTATAAGATCTATGGGCCCACATCCTTGCTGCAATGTCTATGAGCCTATATCAATTTTCTAATATTTTCTATTTTATTTCAAATCTGATATTATGGCACAATATGAGTTGGAGAAGAAAAAAGCCATCGAATATATGGCTGGAATTCAGTCAAGGGTGGCCATCACTAGTGATATGTGGACATCGACAACCAAAAGAGAGGTTACATGGCCATCAGCTCATTTTATTGATGAATCTTGGAACCTTAGAAACATTCTTATGAGGTACTTACCTCTTTTCTAGTATATCTAGTTGCATGTCATGTTGTTCAACTCTAGCTGCATATCATATTTCTTATTTTGTTTGTAACTATTGAATGATAGGTTCACCTATGTCCCGCCTCCTCACACTGCTGAAATCATTTGTGAAGAATTATATGATAGCTTGGTTCTCTGGAATCTTGATGAAAAGATATCAGCAATTACTCTTGACAATTGCACTACCAATGATGCGGTAATCCCTATGCTTACCCGCAATATTGGAAGGCATAAGCTCTTGAATGATGGTAAGTCGTTGCATATGCATTTGTTACGCTCATATTCTCAATCGATAGTGAAGGATGGGTTAGAGGTGTTGAAAGATGCAATAGAAAACATTCGTGATAGTGTGGCATATTGGACAGACTACACCCAAAAGGGTTGAAAAGTTTGAGGAGATAGCTAAGTTTGTTAAAGTACAAGCCACAACTAAGATAGTTCTTATTTGCAAGACTAGGTGGAACTCAACTTTTAACATGCTTAGTCATGCATTGCCTTACAAGTCTGCTTTCATTAGGGCAAGCCGTGTAGATAGGCTGTACACTTGCTTGCCATCCGAGGACGAGTGGAAATTTTGCCGAGGATGTTGTAGGGAGGCTCAAATTGTTCAATGACATCACTACAATGTTTTTAAGGACAGATTATGTAACAGCTAACATATATTTCACTAGAATTGCTAAGGTTAGAAAGGAGATTAGGGAGTGGTCAACTTGTGAAAACCCTTTAGTGCAAGCCATGTCAGCCAATATGGTAGCCAAATTTGACAAATATTGGACTGATATTCAAGGGTTGATGGGCATTGCAACTATTCTTGATCCTAGATTTAAAACCACGTCTTTGCTGATTTGTTTTGAGGATTTGCTTGGGACAACGGTTATGAGTGCGAGGAAAGGGTTCTTGTGGTGAAGAATTTATTGGCTGATTTGATGCTTGAGTATCGTGAGGATGAGGGTGTGGGAACTAGTGTTCCAGCAGCATCTGCAGCAGGACAAAGTGATGATTTCTTATCTTCCATAATGGCTCGTGCTGCTAGTAGAAGGCCAACAACAATGGGATTCAGGACTGAGTTAGATCGCTACCTGGATGAAGAGCTATTGGAGCATACTTCGAATTTCAAAGTTTTAGATTGGTGGAAGGTGGCTGGAACTCGGTTCCCAACTTTGAGGAAGATTGCTAGGGACATATTTGTCATTCCTATTACAACTGTTGCTTCAGAATCAGCTTTTAGCACTGGAGGTAGGGTTCTAAGTGCGCATCGCAGCAGGCTTACTAGCAAGATGATTGAGGCCCTAATGTGCTCTCAAGATTGGATGAGAAACAAGTACAAAGGTATATTTAACACATCTCCTATGTCTACTACCTTAGCTGTTATTTTCTGCAAATATTTAGTGATGTTCAAGTAAATTAACTCATTTGGTCACTTTTGTTTTGTAGTTGATGAGAAAAACAAGCAGCCTGCAACCTTCTGGTCATGTCTTCAGGACATACAAGAAGGCCTTCAGGTGATTTGCCATTGTTGAGATGTGTCAATTTTCAGCTTCTTTGTGAATGTGATAACAGATAGCTAAGATGTGGCTTCTTTATCCTAATGTAGGAACTCACGATCTGAGGACAAATGAAGTGGAGATGGCCTCATGGCGCCCTTTTGGTCACAGGAACAAGACATGATGCAAGAATTGGATGAAGTGCATTATTTGTTAATTGCATTTGTGAACTTGTAACCTATGTGGTCTCTCTTTAATTAATTCATGTGAACTTGTAATATTTAATTGTGGTGCAACTATTGAACTGGATGGCTGAACTTGGAAAGTGGGAAGGCTGTAAGCCTTGGAAGGCTGGTGTGCTAGTGGCCTAGTGCTACTTATTAGCTACTATTAATTTGTAGTTTGTTGGAATCATGGAATGAGCCAATGAGGCATCTAAATGCTGCTATATTTACGTTCTGTGCCGATATATGTTAACTTGTTGTCATGCTATATTTATGTTCTGTGCCAATATATATTGTTGCATTTGAGGCTCTGCTCGGGTATATTGACGGGTACGGGTTACCCATCGGGTAAGATATACCCGCGCGGGTGCGGGTATGGAATAATTCTTTACCCGTCTGCGGGTGCGGGTGCGGGTGCGACCTGGCGGGTGCGGGTGTGGGTGGCTAGTACCCGCCGGGTACGTACCCGTTGCCATATTGAGCTGTACATCATCAGCACATGCAACTGATGCAAGCGAAACCGACGTGTATGCAATAGCGGCGCACAGTAGCTAGAGCACTGGCGTCTCCGCCTCGCTGCTGGTCGCACTCGCACTTTTCCCCGACTCGCCGTCGCCCGTCGATGTCAAGGACTCGGTTGGCTGGCTCTTGGATGTACAAGTGAAGAACTAATCAACTACTCAACTGCTCGATCGGTTGATGGCACGCGCTCGGTCATTGGCAATTTGCCTTGCCACGCGCGACCTTGAACGGGACAACCCCTCTGCCCTCCTCGTCTCCCATCGTCCTCGGCATCACGGATAAGAAAATCCAATCCTTGCTCGCGTTGACTGGGCTGGCATGCATGCGTTCCACTCCCATTCCGTTCCTCGTTGATAGAAAACAGAAAAAGAAAGAGAGAAGAAAAACAAAGAGGAAACGCGCGTGACAGCGCAACGCCGGGGTTTTATATATTTAATTAACTGATGGCAAGCGATTGCTGATCTGCTCCCTGCTGTCCTTGCAACGATCGTTTGGGACGCACGAAGAAACTAGTAGAGGTCTAGAGCTGCTAAGAGCATTTAACAACACGAAGAAACTAGTAGAGGTCTAGAGCTGCTAAGAGCATTTAACAACTGTTTCGGCACATGATGTGGTATAAGCAGCGGGAGCAGTTGAACTGTAAGCCTCTGGCCGTTTGGGATCCGAAACGTGGCGGCAATATTCTCTGTTTAGTTCATTTCGCAAATTTTTTTCACCTATCACATGTTTAGATACATGCATAGAGTATTAAATATAGTCTAAAAAAATAACTAATTGCGTAGATTGTGATAACTTTGCGAGATAAATCTTTTGAGCCTCATTAGTCCATGGTTTAATAATGTGGTAATACAGTAAACATATGCTAATAATGGATTAATTATACTTAAAAAATTTATTTCATTGTTTCATTGCAAATTCTATAATTTATTTTTTTATTAGTATCTGAAAATCTCTTCCAACATCCCATAGAACATCCGACGTGACACGTAAAATTTTTCACCAACTAAACTAAGCATTACAAAATTTAGAGTCATTTCAACTTTCTTAAAGTATGGAAGCATCTTAAATTTAAATAAAATAATAATAGTTATGATAGTAAATAAATATTATTAGACTCTTCATTAATTATATTGTTATAGTATATGTATTTGATGTCATAATTTTTTATAATTCTCTCTATAGTTTTGACTAAATTGAGATACTTTGACGTTTAGAAAAAAATAGAATAACTTATAATTTAGAACGGAGTGAGTAACTTGTTAGCTTAACTATTCCTTTTCTTTTTAGATAAATGGAATCTAACCTTTTCTAGAAATAGCAATAATATTTATAGCCATCATAGCATAGAAAATATTTAGGCTAACATTAAAGGTCATTATAAATGCATTGAATTAAATAAATTTGAAAGTGGACCATGATTTTAATTTTATCTTTTTTATTGAAAAATGTAGTATTCCCTAATCTACTTTGTGACATATACGTGCTTACAAGTTAGGACCAATCATGCCTATTAGGAACTAAGAAAAGTAAAAAAAAAAAGCAACATTTTTTAAAAAAGGATTGTCGGGATGCTTAAATCGACCTTTCTCACCTATTGGGTCAATAGGTCCGGTTCTGAACTTATTGATCTATTTGACTTTGAATATCATAGTAGTCATGGCTAGAAACTAAATTTAGGGAAAAGTTTTAGGTTTCTCAAAATCGAAAGGCTCTGGATACTGATTGTCACGGTCCTAAACCGGTAATCCAATTATAACAGTTTTTGATAGTTTAGGGATAGAAGCTAAAGATGAATAGAAGGAAACTAGACAAGGAAGCAGGAATCAGAGGCACAGGAAAAGCTTGCATACTTGGGCCTTGTTTAGATGGGGAGAGGAGAGAGATTGAAAAGTCCTGTAGCACTTCGTTTTTATTTGGTAAATATTGTCCAATCGTGGCCCAACTAGGCTCAAAAGATTCGTCTCGTGATTTACAACCCAACTATGCAATTAGTTATTTTTTTTATTTATATTTAATGCTCTTTACATGCGGTAAACAATTTGTGAGAGGAGAGAGATTGAAAAGTCCTGTAACATTTCGTTTGTTTGTGGTAAATATTGTCCAATCGTGGCCCAACTAGGCTCAAAAGATTCGCCTCGTGATTTACAACCAAACTGTGCAATTAGTTATTTTTATTTATATTTAATGCTCTTTATATGTGGGTATAAATTGATGTGATGGAGAGAGAGTGTAAAAACTTGTAAATTCAATGTGCAACTAAACAAGGCCTTGAGTTCATTCTGTTTGGCGGTGACCGCCGTCGGATGACGTTTTCAGTTTTCTCCGCCTCCAGTCCCCATCGTCTCTTTGGTGTTCTGGCCTTCTGGGCACGCCGCTAACGCGACACTTGCATGTCGCATCGTTTTTCCTTCTCGCGCCCCGATAAGAGGGGTGGACAATGACAACGATGTTGTTTGTCCTTCCTGAGCTTACGCGGCCGCTGAACGTGCCAAACCGTGAAAGCGCCATCTTGTGACTTGTGGTGTCCATCCGTGCAAGCATGGGCCTTTTTTTTTCGTCTCAACGGAGGAGTAGATCGTGGTGCCAATTGTGTTTTATTTGGACTTTGGGATTGAAACAACGGCATAGTGGCGATGTTATTATTAGCACATAAAGTCTCAGTTTCATCATTTATGCCCTGCTCTGTTTCCACTTGGCTATAGCGCTCTGTTTCCACTTGGCTATAGCTAGCGGCAGCTCTCCATTTTGTCCAGATATTAAGAAACCATTACATATCTCTCCAACAAGGGGAAAGGCAACTTTTTATATCCATGTTATCTCCCGTCAACAATAATTGCAGGATCTTATATGTGTATCACTGAATGCTAATAATTTCTTATAAAATGTATTTCTTTAAATCCTTCAATTCTAAGATATTTTGGAAGTATTTTGTATACTTATATATATGCACATATATTTTTCACGTTTAACCACAATTTATCCTAAATGACATGTTTTCTGATAGGAGGATACAACTCTTTTCACATAGGACAATAATGCATTTTTATAGATATTATTACTTTGGACAAAACTCTACCTAGTGTACTCCCTCCGTCGTGTCGCCGTGCGATGTGTGTCATAAGTTTGACTTGATTTGTAGAAAATACGTGCAATATTTATATCTCTAAATAATTTTGTTAAAAAAACTAGATCCGAGATCTTTTGCGATGATACTAATTATGATACTAATCAATGATATTTATTATTTATTAAAATTGCCGGTAGTTGTTTCTCATGGGTTTAAGTGACACGGAGTATGTGTGATTGGAGGAAATAAATGATCATTTTTTGTGGGCAGAAAATAAATTATTGTATTCTGTTTGTTTGTAAGCTTTTTATCACAAATGACATGGACGATGGATTCCTCCGATTGAGATTGATTTAAGGAATAAATGGGTTGTTTCACTTGGATGGCTAATATTAAATGCCACATCTAATACTGACCAATTCATTAGTTGTAACCATTCAACGTACCTAACATTTCGGAAACCAAAGCAGCACGAAGAAAGGTACTCCCTCCGTCCTAAAATAACTATCGCTTTCGCTTTAAAACAAATACTCGACAATTTTTATAAATAATAAATACTATCGATTAGTATCATAATTAGTATCATTGAAAAGATCTTTGAATCTAGTTTTTTAACAAAATTATTTAAAAATACAAATATTGTACGTATTTTCTACAAATCCGATCAAATTTGCGGCATGAGAACCGAAAAACGAGTTTATTTTGGGTAGTAGGTGTATATGGTTTCGTCCACAATGTACTACAAAAGGTTGCAATCTGCATTGAATACATGAAGTCAAATCGAAACTTCGTATCACAAATGATTGATATGAAAAAGAAAACAGATTTATTAGCGAATGCAGCCAGATCTGAAGCGTCGCAATATCAGCGATGGACCAAAATCTAGGCAGGCAAGACAGCCAAATGCTCAGCGTTTCATCACCGAAAGGTGCACAGCATAATAAACTCGTTTACAACAAACACTTCCCACCTAGTAGACTCTGCAACCAAGCTCTGCCTAATCTGCCTGCTGCAAACCTGCAATTGTATTTGTATCCCCGTTCTCTGATTCCCCCGGGCCACGGGGCCGGCGCAGGGGCGAGGGCGGGGCAGGACGGCTCCATCCACCGATCCATGTGGTGTGCCGTGTGGCTGTGCGCGGCACCTAACAGTGTCACCCCGGCACGTCGCCCGCTAACTAGACGAAGCCTGCCAGACCCAGCCGCAGCATCCAAGTCCAGCCAGGCAGCCAGGGAGGCAGGCAAAGGCAGCCAACAACCACCACCACCACCCCGATGCCGGCCGAACCGATGGATTCCGATTCCATCCATCCCTCGGCGGGGCGCTGCAATGCCATTTGACCCCGCAACGGCGCACCGCCCCCGCAAAACCGACGCGAATTTAGCGCAGGACACCGCGGAGACACCGGGAGCGCACCGTGCCGAGACGAGACGAGACGCCGTTGCTCGGCTTGCTGCCGTCCCGTCTCCCGTGGTCTCCGCGGCCTGCAGCTGCAGGCGGCAGCCAGCTCACGCACGCGCGGCGCGCCCAACCCGGGCCTCGCCTAAAAAACCAAAACCATGCCAAATTAACTCCCTGCCACCACCACCCCCGTTCACCTCCTCCTCCCCCCCTCCTCCTCCAATCCTTCCTTCCCCAATTCCCACCCTGCGGAGGAGGCAGGGAGGAAGGAAGGAAGGAAGGAAGGCCGGACCGAACAGCCCGCCCACACCGCGCTGCTGCGGGATTGGGACAGGGCCTGGGGCCGGCCGCCATTCGGTTCGCTTGCTCGACCGCGCCGACGCGGCGGCGGCTTCGTCGTCGGCCGGGATGGACGACCTCAAGCAGATCCTGGCGCGGCCGATCCAGCTCGCCGAGCAGGTAATAAAGTGGTCCGACGAGGCCTACACGTTCCGGCAGGAGTGCATGGAGCTCAAGGCCAAGGTGGAGCGCCTCGCCGGGCTGCTCCGCCAGGCCGCGCGCGCCGACCTCTACGAGCGCCCCGCGCGCCGCATCTTCGACGACACCGAGAAGGCGCTCGACAAGGCGCTCGCGCTCGTCGACAAAGTGCCGCTCCCACGGCCTCGTCCGCCGCGTCTTCACCATCATCCCCGCGGGATCCTTCAAGAAGATGACCAACCAGCTCGACAACTCCATCGGCGACCTCTCCTGGCTCCTCCGCGTCTCCTCCTCTGCCAACGACGACGACGACGACTTCGACGCCCACATCGGCCTCCCGCCCATCGCGCAGAACGAGCCCATCCTCTTCCTCATCTGGGAGCAGATCGCCGTGCTCTACACCGGCAACCTCGAGGCCCGCGCCGACGCCGCCGCCAGCCTCGTCTCGCTCGCGCGCGACAATGACAGGTACTCCAAGCTCATCATAGAGGAGGACGGCGTGCCGCCGCTGCTCAAGCTCGTCAAGGAGGGCCACCTCGAGGGCCAGGAGAACTGCGCGCTCGCCATCGGCCTCCTGGGCCGCGATCCGGAGTGCGTCGAGCAGATGGTCCAGGCCGGGGTCTGCCTCGCCTTCGCCAAGGTGCTCAAGGAGGGCCCCATGAAGGTGCAGGCCATGGTGGCCTGGGCCGTCTCGGAGCTCGCCGCCAACCACCCCAAGAGCCAGGACGCCTTCGCGCAGCACAACGTGATCCGGCTGCTCGTCGGCCACCTCGCTTTCGAGACGGTGCAGGAACACTCCAAGTACGCCATCACGTCCAAGATGTCAATACATTCGGTGCTAATGGACAAAAAGAACAGCACCGGTTCTGCTGGAGTTCAGCCCGACCTATTGGATGCAGGGGAGCACGGCGGCATGAGGTATATGGCTGGAAACGGTTCCCAGAGCAAGAACGAGATCCACAGTTTGGTGCAGTCCACCATGGCTGCCAAGTCTACTGGAGGCAGTGGTAAGCACAACATATCTAGTAATGGTGCTGGTGTCGTGGCAACGAAGCAGCACAATGCGTCATTGTCAGGAACGAGTACAAGGGGCAGGGAGTTCGAGGACCCTGAGACAAAGGCATACATGAAAGCCAATGCAGCCAAGGCCTTGTGGCAGCTTGCCAAGGGAAATGCAGCTATCTGTAAGAGCATCACGGAGTCAAGGGCTCTGCTCTGCTTTGCTGTTCTTCTTGAGAAAGGTGAAGGTGACGTGCAATATAATTCTGCAATGGCTCTCATGGAGATCTGCTGTGTGGCCGAGCAGAATTCCGACCTCCGACGATCAGCATTCAAGCCAACTTCTCCTGCTGCCCGGGCTGTTGTTGACCAGCTCCTGCGTGTTGTTGAGAAGGCTGAGTATGATGATCTCCTGATTCCCTGCATTATCTCACTAGGTTGCTTGTCCAGAACCTTCCGTGCTACAGAGACTCGGATTATTGGACCATTGGTGAAGCTTCTTGATGAAAGGGAAGCAGATGTCTCTCGAGAGGCAGCGATTGCCCTGACCAAGTTTGCGTGCACGGATAATTACCTGCACGTTGACCATTCTAAAGCGATCATCAATGCAGGCGGCGCGAAGCACCTAGTTCAGCTTGTGTATTTCAGTGAGCAGGTGGTTCAGATTGCATCACTCACCCTTGTATGCTACATTGCACACAATGTTCCAGACAGCGAGGAGTTGGCACAAGCAGAAATCCTCACGGTGCTCGAATGGGCTTCCAAGCAAGCTTACATGATGCAAGACCCAGTAATAGACAACTTGTTGCCAGAAGCAAAGATCAGATTGGAACTGTATCAATCCAGAGGCGCAAAAGGCTATCATTAGATTACCTGCTGTGGAAAGGTGTGAAAGAGGAATTTTAAGGCGTTCTTCTTTGGATTGGCCAAGTACTGTATATACATCCAACGGCTCCTATCTACACTCTGGCTAAACCTTTTTGATTCCCGGCATGGCAAAAGTTGTTGAAGTTACACCTCTGGTGGGTTCTCGATACAGGGAAGTAAGTTTTGTTTGTAGGCTTGGATGTTCAGAACTCCAATTCCTCTTGTGGTGGTATAGTTTTTGGGAGATTAGCATCTTGTACTCTCTTTGGCGTAATGATGTATCGTGTATATTACATTTTTCTCATCAATCTGAAAATTTCTTAAATCCAAGACCTCAATATTATTTTCTTGCACTTGACCCCATGGTTTTATTTGACTCTTTCTTGTAGGTATCACTTGGATTTCAGAAATTTGCTAATTTTGTTTTATGTTCAGTTGTTGACTATGCACCCCATTCCTTCATGTTTCATGTTCAGTTGGAGGTCATGATCTTCACATTGTTGACTCTTCCTTGCATCTAACCTCATGCCTGCTTGACTGTTTCTTGTAACTTGTAAGTAGCATCTGAAAAAGAAGGTTGCAGACTTGCAGTTATATTCTGCTGTTCAATTCTTGACAATGTGCCTCGTTCCTTCTAATCCTGTCCGCTGTAACTAGTCAACTGTTTACTTTACCAAATGTTCAGTTTGCCAACTACCAGCATGTTCTAATGTACTTCTGTATTTGGATTGTCTGGAGCGGTGAAACTGAACAGTTGAAAATGCCATTTATCAAAAATGTCGAGAAGTCTAGCATTGCCTGGTTCTTGTCAAGCAGGTCACACCTGACCTGTGATGTACTAACCTGCCTAGTATTTTGCTACCTTTAAGGCGCCTGATTGTTCGGTCCAAACAAAAAAAATGGTCAGTTTCTTCTTGTTATGTGATGTGACCTGTTGATTATCACTGACAAAAGGTCTCAGCAAGGACCAGCTGATCTTTCGTAATTTCATGTTTCCCTATGGTCCATCGTTCCAAGATAGCATGAACTTTTTCGGTGCATCAAACATGTTCAGGTACCTCTCCTTTTCGGTATCTTTTTTTGTGCACTCATCTGTTTTGGATCTCAGTCTGATTCCATAATCCAGCCTTTATCTTTTCCTCTCCACGCAGGTCAGGTCCTCTGTTGCCCACAGTAGCAGATGGTCCTGCGGCAGGAACTGGACGTGAATCAGTGCTTGTAGCGTGACCACCATGTGGAGCTGTTCTGTTCTTTGCAGTACCAATATCTGGCCTGTTTCTTGATTTGGTTGTTTCCTGCTTTCCTTTGGACCCGTCACTGCCAACTCACTATTCGGATCGGTGAGGTGGTCCATCCCTTTGAGGCCTTGACTGGCATGGTTATGTTCTTGAACGGTTTTCGTTTCATTTGCTTCCAGGCTTGCAGTTTGACAGATTTATCTTGTGTGCAGAGGAGGCTAATTGTCAAAACTGCGCCTCTGAATATTGTTGTATCTAGGGAGCTGTATTATGCATAGCACCAAGACATGTGCTTGTAGTTGTAGCACACTAGGCTGCAGGTGCTGCTGTTTATTTCCTCTATAGAGAACAGTTATTACAAGCGTGCTCGCTGCTGCAGCGAGCTCTTCCGAGCAGGCCGGACGGCATTAATAGGGGGCGAACAATACTTGGGCCGGTGTGAACTGTGTAATAAAGCTGCAATGCGGGCTTCCTTTTACGTGGACCGCTCAATGGGCCTGGGCGCGTTCTAAGTCGGAGTTTTTGTTTTGAAGTATTAACGTGCCGGCCATCTCCACGAGGGAGGACCTGGGTGTAGAGGCCGGATGTTTATCCGTTATCTAGAAAAATCTCCACGAGGAGGAGGAAAAAGTCAGCGTGCCGGCAAATAGGAACGTTCGTTCAAGGGCGCTATATAATTCGGAATTCTTCCGGTCCGAACGAAACAGCGCATCGGGAGAGCGCGAAACTAGGTACGGTACGTAACTACGTACGTAGTTTTTTTTTTTCCCCTTATTCTTCTCATTTATTTTCTTTTCTTTCTTTTCTCTTTTTATTTTTCATTCCGTGCTTCATTTTTGTTTATATTTTCTGTTTTACGTGGTACTATATTATTCTTTTTTTCAGTTTTTATGTTTCATTTATTTTTTTTTTAGTTTTCTTTTCTTCTCTCTCCTTTTCTTATTATTCTTTATTTACTTTCTCCATTTTTTATTTTTTTTATTTTTCATTTCATGTGTTTTTAATTATTATTATTATTTTATATTTTATTTATTTTTCTTTTTAGTATAATTAATTACTCTCATCTGTCCATAAATAACTTTGTTTTTTTACTTTCAAAAATTATATTTGGCTATTCGTCTTATTCAAAAATTTTATATAAATATTATGAATCTCGTTATGACTTATAGTATTATTAGAGATACTTTGATAATAATTTACTTATTTTATAATATGTATAAAATTTTTGATTGAGAAGAATGGTTAAACGTAGTTTTTGAAAGCTAAAAAAGTAAGTTATTTGTGAACGGAGGAGTATGTTTATTTTATTTTATATAATTTGTTTTTTATTTTCTCTTTTCTCTTTAGGTTTTTATTTTTTCTTACTTAATTATTTTTCATGTTTAATATTTTATTTCCTATACTTTCATGAGATGTTATATTCATACAAAGTATAGATGTGATGTTCTATATTTTTTTAGTGCTAACATGTAATGTTCCGTGTTTAACTCTTTGGTGTTCACATGGTATCCATTTGATGTTCTGTGATGTATTTTTGCGATGTTCGTGTAATATACATGTGATGTTCTTGTAGCATATATAGGATGTTTTATGATGTTTTTAATGATGTTCACATGACATAAATGTAGTATATATATTTTGATGTTATATAATGCCTTTCAATATTTTTTGGGATGCTTTTTTTTTTTTATATGTTATTGTTGTGAGGGATAATGTTTTTTAGACTTAATTAGTATGTTTTTTCTATTTTTAGACATAGTATGATGTTATTTTTTCACTGTGATTTTCATTTTTTTATTTTCGTTACTTATTTGTAGACTTAAATAATATGTTTCTTTTTATTATAATTTATTTTTTATGTTTTATGATGTTTATTATATAGTATATATGTGGTGTTCTCATAGCATACATGTAATGTTCTATGTTATATTTCGTGATGTTCATATAGTATATATGTGATGTTTTAGATGTATTTTCTCGATGTTCACATGGTAGATTGGTGACTAGATGTACTATATCCAATTTAGCTAATAATTTTAATTATTATCCTATAAACTTGATACACTTAGATTGATGATTAAATGTACTATATCCAAATATCATAAATTTATAAATATAATTAATATAATATGTCTAAATAAATGGTTAAAGTATAGTTTGGAAGACCGTGTCATGTGTAGCCACGCCTTATAAAAAGATAATGGAGGTAGTATGTATGAAGATGGTGTGTGATATGTTTTTCTGATTTTGTATATTGATGAATAACGAAAAAAATTTATTACAAACATTAATATGTTGTAACGGCAGGGAATTTTATCCTAGACCACGGTGGCTTGTGTTCAAATCCTTGTACCCTCACTATTTTGTGAATATTTTTTATTCTTATTTATTTGGAGAAGCGTGCGGGGAAAATTTTTACGGGGACTGGAAAACTCGAAAAAGCTGCAAGCCGGCTGGCTACGGCGGGTGGGGCGGGAAAAATTATCAAGCGCGGGTTATGGTGGCTGGGCGGGAAAATTTATCACCGCCGGGCCACGTCCGATCGATCGGACCCTAAGAGGCCCCTATATAATTGGATTATAAGTGAGAATAATCTAATTTTTTAGAAAAAAACATTAAAATTTATGTTATTAAATTAGTATTATTACCTAGAATATATTTTCATAATATACTTATTTTATATCATAGATATTGTTACTCTTTTCTATAAAGTTAGTTAAACTCAAAAAAAGTTTGGTGACATGGTTTTTAGGAATCACTTCTTTTTAGAGGCAGATGGAGTATAATATCACCTAGATGTCAATTAATTATTCTTAGAGTATCTATGGATTGAGTGTTCAAAACAGTCGCAGTTGAACTAGGTTTTTTCCCTTGGACCGCAGCCTCCCACTTGTGTTTTCTCCACGCCAGCAATTTATGCCCATTATCCGCGTCTGCTTCCCCCTGCCCCGTGCAGGCTTGGTTGGAGGCAATCCACTCCTCCTGTTTGTTCCTTTGTCACCCTTGCGATAGCCTCACCTGAAGGCGGCCCATGGCCTCACTACCATATGTTAGGCTCGGACGGAGCTACCTCTATTTCTCGCTCCCTCGATCAACTGAACAACACCAAGAGAAGTTAGGAGCGAAATCTCTTGAGGGGTAGAAGATGGCAAAGGAAAGGCAACAACGGCAGGTGGTAGTTTGAGAAAGGAGAAGAACACATATGTCCTTTTACACTTTAGATTGTCACATAATCTTAGACTACCAAACATCCTCGATTCTCTATACTGAAGATTTAGATCACTACTTATAAGAAAATCATGATGAGATTACAATCCACTCTTATACAAATGGTCCCAAACAGAGCCAATATTTGATTTTTGGTTTCCGAGGACTAAGATCCTATCTAGCTAATAGCTTATAGCTAATATTAGCTAACTATCTTTAACTGCTAGCTAGTTTGATCCAAAACTAGTGAGTTATTTTTAGCTAGTTATTCAGCTAACGAGTCAAACTATTAGCTAGACCCATTTTGATCTCAAGGAGATAATTATTAGCATCTAACTATTGCTCATGTGTCTCAATGGAACCTACCGCGTACATTATCTGCTCTAATGCATCTTGGAACTAGACTCTGTGCCATAGCTAAACGCATGATATTCTAGTTTGTAGGTCATGATTTTGAGGCATGAACGGGACATTAGGCTGAGTAGAACTCGTCTAATTCATCATATACTACTATTATTAGAAAAACCCAATCAGGCTCTTATTATGGAGTATATGTATATACTAAAATTTTCCATAAATTTTTGTATTCATGTCTCATAGTAAATTTGTTTGGTATAATCAGCAAACACTTAAACCAAGTCCGAGGTTAGAAAGTTTGAATCTTTTGCCTAAACGCCTCGAAGAAGGAAAGGAAAGTGTACCTCGACATCACTAGTATGTAAGCTAGGGGAAAAAAACTATGCCCTTCATTCTAAATTGTAAGTTGTTTTGGTGTTTATAGATGTATATATATAATTAAAATATAAATCTAAAAAAAACAGAACAACTTATAATTTAGAATAAAGAGAGTACGGATTTAACGTGTTGCATAAACGGTTATAGACAGAAAGAAATAACGTTGATTTTTTTTCCATAGAAATGCTTATTTCATTAACCTGAGAGTAGTGAGATGGAAGCAGATTGTATTTTCGCCCACCATGTCGGATGAACAGTTGTGAATCTGTGATCGCAGAGATGGGATAAGGACAAGTACATTGCTACATGTCAGCAGTCTCATAGTTTGTCTCATGCAATGCCACGTAGGAATTTTATCTATGTGGAGGAAAGAGAAAGGTGAGAGAGAAAGAGGTCGTTACTTCGTGAAACAACCACCTCATGAGCTAAGATTTAGGACTATGGGACAACTAGTGTACCATTGTACGAGTTGTTGTTGTTATGCAACTCACAAATTAGCCTTTTCTTCTATCCTTAAATTAAGAAGCTATTATTTACTACGAGACAACTTAAGAACCAACCATTATATATGCTGTCTATTAAGTCGTCTTGAGATTACGTGACACTATATGAGACCGCTTAGGGCAAGTACATTGGTGTCGTCTCTTGAGCGGTCTCATGTGGTGCCACGTAATTTTAAGACGGCATAATAGACAATATGTACAATGGTTATCTTTTAAGTTGTCTCATAGAAATTTATAATTCCATAATTTGTGCTAGAATAAAGGAAAGGTTTGTGAGGTGCATGGCAACAACTACTTGTACAATGGTATAATAGCTGTCTCATAGTCCTAAGTTTTAGCTCATGAGGTGGTTGTTTTTAAACAATCCTCTCTTCCTCTCTCCTCTCTCTTTCCTCCACGTCGCAAAAAATCCAACGTGGCAATCGCATGAGCAGTATGAGACCGCTGACGCCAGTAGCAATAAGACCGCATGAGATGAGGCAGTATGAGACCGCTGATGTGTAGCAATGTACTTGCCCTTATGAGACAAAATCAATGTACTTGCTAAAAAACCAGAAGAAATGTAGATGCCGATGCGCACACAGTTGGCAGTTGGCAGCGAATTCCAGGCTCACAGTGAGATTCTCCACCGCGAATCCCGCTTGGCTTGGCGGCCGCCCTGGGCCCTGGGGGCTGTGGGGTGACGAATGTCTCGAGCAAGACTGCATCTCCACGCATAGGCGGCCGGCCATGCGCATCTCCTCTAGATCCACAATGCCGCTGTTCCCTCCCCCCATTTCAATGCCTTCGCTTCAAACTTCTGCAAAGACTGAGGAGCTCGGTGGTGATCTAGCGTAAAGTGACCATGGTAAAAAAGAAAAAAAAAAACTTGAAGTGATCATCATTAGAATTTGACGCCACAACACACATCGGTAATAATTATGCATGCTTTGCTTGCTACCGGGATTATCTTCCAATCTTCCTTTCCCTCCAGCATTTCATCATCAGTTGCAATCTTGCATATCGATCGCGCACATGAGATGCTGGCTGTTTGTGGCTGACGACTGACGCAAACCACGTGGAGGCCTCCGATTGGGCAGCTTCACACTCGAACGTTGTGCCAGCTGCATCAAGGGTACTGTAGGCCGGCAGAGGCGCCACGAGACAGCGCTGTCCGATGCAGTCATGCAGCACCCACTCATATTCATACTGGTTGATGAGAACAGGAGTACTACAGGACAACCTGTTGACCGAACACTGCATCACTGAACAACCCTACACGCACCACCGTCCATCACGAGCTCCCATGTCCGAGCTCCTGCTGCTCTTATAAGTCGTCACATGATTGCATCGACCCCGCCTCCATACAAACTCCAAACAAATCGAGAACGAAGCTGAGCAACCGTCTCCTCTGATCTACTAGCTTTCTTCTGCAATGGCTATTCATCTGATGCTTTCCATCTCTATCCTTCTAACCTCACTCTCCGGTACGCCGCCGACGCCCTTGATGGCCACTTAGCCAGTCGTCGCTAGCTTTTGCATGCGTGGCGGCCGATGACAGAACGATCCTTACGGTGCCGTGTTTGCTGCGTTGTGCAGGGGCCGTCGTGGTGTCCGCGACGACGTTCACGCTGACCAACTCCTGCGGCTACACGGTGTGGCCGGGGCTGCTGTCGAGCGCGGGCTCGCCGGCGCTGCCCACCACGGGCTTCGCGCTGGCGCCGGGGAGTCGCGCGCCGTGGAGGTGCCCGCGTCGTGGTCCGGCCGCATGTGGGGCCGCACGCTGTGCGCCGCGGACCAGGCCACCGGCCGGTTCGCCTGCGCCACGGGCGAGTGCGGGTCGGGGGCCGTGGAGTGCGCGGGCGGCGGCGCCGCGCCGCCCACCACGCTCGCGGAGTTCACGCTGGGCGGCGCCGGCGGGAAGGACTTCTACGACGTGAGCCTGGTGGACGGGTCCAATGTGCCCATGGTCGTGGTGCCGCAGGTGGGCCAGGGCGGCGACGGCGGCGGCGGGGACACCTGCGGCGCCACGGGCTGCGCGGCGGACCTGAACGGGCCGTGCCCCGCCGACCTCAGGGTGGTGGGCTCCGACGGCGCCGGCATCGCGTGCAAGAGCGCGTGCGGCGCGTACGGGCGGCCCCAGGACTGCTGCAGCGGCGACTACGGAACCCCCGACAAGTGCCAGCCGTCCGCCAGCTCCCAGTTCTTCAAGAACGCGTGCCCGCGCGCCTACAGCTACGCCTACGACGACGCCACGTCCACCTTCACCTGCACCTCCGGCACCGCCAGTTACCTCATCACCTTCTGCCCAAGCATGTCCAGGTAACAAAAACCAGCAACCAGTTGATCTGCCTCATCACAATGCAGATGCAATGCAAATTAATCATTTCTGCATGCATGATTGGTGAATGGGACAAATGATCCATCAAAGAACATGCATGCACATGATTTGACGTTTATATCATTGATTGAAAAAATGTGGGTGGTTAACACAATGACACGTTGTGTCACGTCACGCCCAAGTAAACGTTTTTGCATGCAAACTCACCTGCCGTTGCCTTGTCTAACTGAACTTCTGTCTGCCCTGCACCAGCCTCAAGTCATCCGTGAGCAGCAGCAGCAATAACAACGCAGCGAACCCGGGCCTGCCTCTGGTCAACGACACGGTGTCCTTCGCCGGCCGAGGAGACGGGTCCTCGTCGTACCCGTACGCCTACGCGTCGGCGCCGTCTGGGTCGGCTCCACGCCCCCTAGTCGCTCTCGCCGCCGCCGCGTTCACGTGGCTCTGCGTCGCCCCGCACCGCCGGCTGCGGTTGTAGAGCGAAGCGAGCAAGGCCACGAGCCACGGGCTGCGGCACCGGCCACGGCCGTCCTCTCGCCGCCCCGCGTGCACCGCCCAGCGCCCGCCAGGCACAGGCGCACGGCACCCCTCGTGCAGGTGCGGCCGCGCGGGCGCCCATCCCGGCCGCGGCCGGGACGCTTTGACCTCGGGCCGTATTGCTAATTGTATAGATTATTATTAGTTTATTTCGGATCGAGTGGAGTGAGTGCATCTCCAGATTGAAAATTGAGAATGCAGCAGCCAACTCGATTGATGCCTTTTGAGATGGGAGAATAGAACAGATCGAGGTGGGTTGGGGATTTGGGGGCCTGGTGAAATGTGTAGTGTAGTAGAGACGACGGGTTGGTGAATCAGTCAATCACGTGACTCGTTTGGTGCTTAACTTGTTTTCTCAGGTTTCTCAACTCCCAAGTCCAAACCCTGAAGCCCGAAGATCTATCGGATGTTTTTTTTTTTCCTTTTTCAGCTCCCCATCTTTTTTAAAACAAAAACAAAAAAATGGTTCTCGCCGTGATTTGGTGCATCGGATACTCCTGGTCCTGGCAAGTGGCAGAGGAAAGTTTAAAGCGCGCGCACGCAGGGATGGATCTTGTTGATTGTCCTTGTTTCGGTAGCGCCAGTTTGTGAAACCTGATGGCACAGTGGCGCATACGGAGTTATGGCAATCTGATTCAGGCATGATTTTAAGCGAGCGGCCAGAGTGCAACTGCTTGGCAATGGCAGCAGATACGCTGGCTGCCCGCCTGCCTGAAAGAGTGAAAGGTGAATGAATGGCTGGTCCATTTCACTGGAGCACGGCGGCGTCGGTGCCATGTGCCACTGCATGTCTGCATGCATACTACATTCATTCATGACAGATTCTGTAGACCAAAAGAGTGTTTGACCATCAGTGAAATCCTGCACACGTAGAGCAAAGAGTGTTTGACCATCAGTGAGATCAAATGACCATGGACTCTTTCTAGCTACTCCTGTATTTGCAAAGTGTTGATGCCGATTAACAATCGACAGGTAACAAGGATATTCTGGCTCATCCTTGGATGTCTGAACATTTGAGACCAGTGTTGATTAGCCGACTTGGCATTTTAGCAAATCATCCTTCACAGTATCAACTTTCTTTTGTACTACTCTCTCATATGACCATGCTACCATGCATGCCACATATGCATATTTATATGGTGATTGATAATATTTGAAGTTCTAGAGACGCGATAATAAGTTTAGGATTCTGGAATTGAGTATCTGATAACCCCAAACGAGTATCAGAAAGAACTGCAGTAGCTGTCCCGGCCCAGATGTAGATGCGAGTGGCCCATTTGCTATTAGGCCTGCTCTCAACTTTCATCGTCACTTCATCAGGCATCCATTCGTCCCACTGGTCTGTAAGAAACTAAGAAAACGCTTAATATATAAAGATCCCCACAATCCTAGAACTAAAATGTTGCAGTCTTTACCGTCTACAGACAAATAAATTTTCCGCGTTAAAATCATCACAAGACATGCTAGAATAAGTAAATAAAAAACAATTAAGTTAAAACACCAGGCACTATATTCATCATTTGATAACAGTAACCATGAGATCCATTTTCCTTTCTGAAAGGTTGCCAAACTTCCACCTATACAGTATATTCAATGTCTAAATTATAATAACTAGTTTTATTGTCACAAGGAAATATCCATAACCTGCATATAAATTGCCTAGTTTTATTGTCACAAGGAAATATCCCCATATATAGTATATTCTATATATGTTTCTAAATTATAATGACTATCATTGCTAATATAGAATAACTAACTTATAAGTTCAAAAAAAAAAAAGAATAACTAACTTATTGATGCATGCACGATGTATGTCATTAGATCGACCACATGTACACATACATAAAATAGAAGCGAAGCGATGAACATATATTTTTCCATTCAAATACAATGGCCATACTAAAGTTTTAACTAAACTCACGCCAAACACATGGAGTACAATTACAATATAAAAGGGAAAACTATATAGCATCGTTTGGAACATACTCTCTCCGTCTGGGATACGTGCCACAAGTTTAACTTGATTTATAGAAAATACATGCAATATTTATATCTTCAAATAATTTTAAAAAAACTAGATTCAAAGATCTTTCGATGATACTAATTATGATACTAATAATCGATGATATTTATTAATTTATTAAAATTGTCAGCAGATATTTTTTGGGAAACACGGTGACACTTTTTTAGGGACAACCTGTACTTTTGCAGGAACGAATGAAGCTCAGATTCCTATATGTTTGCATCCATTAAGAAAGAAGACAACCAAAGGATAAGAAGGCCAATAAAAAAAATATAGTTGCAGTAGAATTATTATTCAGTCTGACTGTTTGGAGGTGGTAGAAATTATGAAGCAAGGTGGCTTCTCAGCGACAATAGGGTGCGCCAATTTATGAAGAATGTGTGATGCTTTGGCAAGAATTTTCTTCTATTTCTATTGAGCATTATAATAAGATTTTAATAGAGTAGCGCATAATTTAGCAAGTTTAGCTATTCAGTCAAAGCATGCTTGTATTTGTGTCGATGAACCCCCTAGCTTCATTTTTAAAGCTCTACCATATAACACTATATTTGTGTCAATAAAGTGCGCCTGGGTGGCTTCTAAAAAAACATATAGGGCACACCAAACATTGAATGGACCAAGGCCATAGCCCACATGCAACAGGACATTGAGTTAAACATTAAACACGGATATAATCATATACTGAAATTAATCTATCACTAGTCCGTCAACCCGTGCTCTCGCGCACGGGTTATAATCTTAGAGGATACCAACTAATAAAAATTACTTATCTTAAATATTTTCTCTTCACTAATATTCTAAAATAATGGTTATCATATGTACTCTATAGTCTATATTTAGTTTTAATAATCTATCCATTATTGATTTTTTATGTACATCCATACCCATAAGTTTTTTTCTTTGCATAGAATATCTGTTTATCTCCATTATTAGGTGTCCATTATACATGTAGTTGAAATATTTGTTTAAACTATAATAAATTTAGCTGTAGTCTATATTTTCACGACATAAACCTAAATTTTGATTCTTTTTTTTCCTAAAATTTTGAGCTTATTAACTGCTCAATATAACAACTATTATTTACAATGGTGATTATATTCTACCGATTTGATGGTAAAATGTTTTAGGTTTATATATAATATTTTAGGATCTATCTTTTTTATTTCTCTCAGTCTCATAAGTAATATTTTCTAGGATTATTTTTTTCTCTAGCATGATATATGCTTAGCTGAAACATAAACTTAATGTATATAAACTCTTATCACTTTATCTGATACCATAAAAAACTTACTATATCGCTTTTAGCTTTAATAACTTTTAGCTTTTAATCATGTGCTAATTAGAAATTGCAATGCTTATTGTATCACTTATTCAAAATTTTCATTTTTCTACTTTAATTATTAAAAGAATATTATAGGTCCTAGGTGTGACAGAACCGCCCAATTTATACACGATCAAGTATGGCCATCTCCGATAATTACGGTGACATGCACATACTATCACGTATATAAACCCGGTAGTCCGCCGAGTGTCACGAAGGACCTCGGTAAATCAACTTCACAACCAAGATCGTACTCGATTAAGCAAATACATATCACATACTCAGAGTTTTGCAGCAGAAAAGGTATTACAATAGGATCATGAATAATGAATAAAAGTTTAGTTTCAAATCAATTACAATAGAACCAAGTTTGAAATTATTACCAAATCATGAATTTGATTTATATTGCTAGCTTAATTGACATCTGTAACATAACCGCCCAATTTATAAAAGCTTAAGTGTAAAAACCACTCGCCACACAAGTGTGGCAGAACCTTCCAAATTATATGGCCCACAAGCACCTGACATTGTCTCTAAGACCTCTGTCGGCTATGCTTATGTACCACATAACTTGAAAAGTTCTGTCGGGTGAAACTCCGATGACACCACGATCCTCCAGGATCGAATTCTTACAGAGATATTGTAGTATTACAATCGTTTTTATCTAAATACAACAGAGTAGCGGAAGATTTACAAAAGAAGATTACAACATTTGGTCAGAGTTTGATTAAATAAAACTTAACTGAGTTTATGGAAGCAAGGAAGAACCATAGAACACTTGTAAGAGAACGTCTCAGACGGAAGGTATTCGATCATGCCAAGCCCACTGGTATGACCGAAGTTAACTTCACTAGTCAGCACTTGCAACAGGGGTCAAACAAACCCTGAGTACAAAAGTACTACGCAAGACTTACCCGACCAAAAATTGGAGAGAAGACTCAGGAATACTGGCTAATAGGAATCAAGGTGAGGCTTTAGCAAGAATCAAAGACACCTTTGCAGAAAAGCGACTAATGTTGATCCTTACTTTTCATCTTGGTTATCCTACTCTATAACAAACACTTATCAGCCATGTAACGATTTCAAAACTTCCCAGTCTCAATAACTTTCATCATTACTACGATGCTGACGCTTGGTCAAGTCTCCCATATCGTGGAGCAACGACGATTCTAATCGCTTTATATACCCAGCTGGGGCTTCCTAGCCACACGATGTATGCAGGACCGAACATCTTACATACATCAACTCACGCTTGGATTTCTCCAGACCAGAACGGGTCCTAGCCACGAGAGTACAGTACACCACCTCCCTACGCCGTCTGTACGTCGACGGTGCGCTCGTAGTGTGGGTACACGCTACTTCCCGTCCCGGTTGTCCGTTCTCGTATGGATCATACAAGGGAGCTTACCGCCATTAGCATGCGACCAGTACTATCCAATAACCCTCTTGACCATAGGATCACCACAACGTACGGTCCTTAACCGACACAAGTGGACGACACTACACCAGGGCACTAGCCCTTCCTGATGCAAGTCACTCCACCGGCGTCTCGATTTACTCATCATGTCACCTGTTGAGTATCCTTGACCCGATCGAAGTAAAGGATAAACAACAGGTACATCAAGTTTTGAATACTTTCTCAGAGATGGTACTGTTATCAACTTTTGAAAACATTTTCATAAAACCTACGCTAGCAGCATGAGTAAGCATACACTAAGCATTTTGAAATCAAAACAGGTATCCAGGATAATATATATCAAGGTACGGTAAATGCATCAAAGTAGGATATCACACAACTCCTAATACCTAATGCATCATATCATTCACATAAAATCATAAAAGACTTTCGAAATTCAAGTCAGGGTTTGAATACATCCGGGGCTAGCCTGTGTTGCAGAGAAGATTAGCTTGTTAGTCTTGATGTCGATATCCTCGGTGGAATCACCTCGTCGGGGTTGGATCATCTAGACCTTCTCCGAGGCTTGATCAATATGAGCCTTCGCTCTCACGTACACTATACGTAATGAAATGATGCGAGCTAAGTATGATGAAATGCATGACATGATGCATGATGCAAGGCATAAACAAAAGAAGATTGAGTATAACTTCCCTTCACGGTATAGTTGCATCAAGAAATCATAATTAGCATTAACGAGGATTGATTAACAGTACGCAATCAACGTAATTTCTTTGAAGGTCATTAAGGTTAATGACCTAGGGTCATCACTTAATCCCAAACACAATCAATCCTAGAATGATTAAGATTAATTACTAGTTTATTAACCATTTTTACAGTTGTTGAAAGCCGCTAATTAAACTTACTACTTGATTAACTATCACTACACAACCACGCCATGAATCATTAGGGTGATAATGATTCTTGGTCTTCAAACCATACCAAAAGGGGATTACTCTAAGTAAAGCATATAACTAATCACTTTAGGCATTTATTATTTATATAAACATGTGAGCAACTCTACATATAACTATATATGATCATGCCTTGGACCAGAGAGGTTTTTGCTGATCTAAAGTCTCCAAACAAAATCATAAATCAATTAATATTTAATTAATCATTTGGTTAACTACTTGGTTATTTTCGCCTTGTTCGGTTGGTGATTGAAATTCCAACTTTTTCCACTCTCTCTCCATCACATCAATTTCTACCCATATATATGGAGTATTAAATATTAATAAAAAAAATAACTAATTACATAGTTTAGTTGTAAATCACGAGACTAATCTTTTGAGCCTAGTTGGGCTACGATTGGACAATATTTACCACAAAAAAAAGAAGTGCTACAGGAAATTCTAATCTCTCCAACATTTTTCAACTCTCTCTCCATCACATCAATTTCTATACATATATATGAAGTATCAAATATAAATAAAAAAAAAAAATAACTAATTGCATAGTTGGGTTGTAAATCACGAGACGAATCTTTTGAGCCTAGTTGGGCCACGATTGGACAATATTTACCACAAAAAAACGAAGTGCTACAGGAAAGGGTTGGAAAAATTCCAACCCCAACCGAACAAGGCCTTTATTAATTATTTATATGGTCATTAAACAAGATAGAAAACAATTATAAAAACAAACTTGCTCAAAACAGTGCACAAATTTTAGTGAAGGTCACTTGTAGCATGAAAAGTTTACTCCTAAAGTTTCATGATTTTTGGATTTATATAAAATACTCTACAAAAATCAAACACTTGCCATTTATTAATTAAAACATGCAATTATTGAACATGACAAAAGTACTTAACATGCTGCAAACATATTTTTCTATGAAACTACAAATCATGAGAATCACATACATATTTTTTTCATACTTTTACTTGCCCAAATTATTTAATTATGAATTTACCAAGAAACAGCCTTTTTAATCATTTTCTGAAAAAGAAGAAAGCAAGCACTGTTTCTCTTCTACCTTCAGCCGCAGGAGAGAAAGTGGCCAGAGAAGGCCGTGACTGGCCGACGGCGGCAGATGGGTGACCGGGCGGTGGCCAAGCTGGCCGGGAGAGGCTCCGGTGCGAGGCGAACTTGTTGGTGCCCTCGGCTCGGTCGGAGATAGCCGGTGGTGGGTCTGGCCACGGGAGCAGCGGCTCCGGGCGGAATGGCACGGCGACGGCAGCTAGTCCGGCCACTGGACCGGCGGCGAGGCACGGCGCAGCGGTCTAGGAGGAGCACGAGGTGGAGGTGGCGGCGCTAGGGTGATGGCCGAGGCCATGGCGGCCTGCAGAAGGAAGCAACAGCGGCGCCCATGGAGCTCAGGCGGCTGCCATGGCCGTTCTCGCCTCTGTGGCGCTTTCAGCGGAGGCGAGTGGGAGCAAGGAGAGCAGGGCAAGCGAGTGAGGGCGCAGGGGAGAAAGAAGAGAGAGGCTTGGCAGCTCCTGTTCGGCCTCAGGCAAGCTGCCGCGTGCCCCGTGTAGAAACGGAAGGAAGGGCGGCCGGCCAGCGAAGCAGCTGCGTGTCCGTTGATACTGCTTTCGCGGTACTGTGCTCGCGGTACTGTAGCAGAGTCGTCTTTTTCTTCTTTTTCAAAATTACTCCAAAAATTGTATAGAAACATGAAAAATTTTCAAAATAGGAATTGTGCAAAATAATGAGCTACAACTTTTATTAAACAAGTTTTGTCAAATTTCAAATATTTTTGAAACTAGAGTTTGAATTTGAAAAAGGGTTTAATTTCTAACTTTTGAGATTTCAAAATTACTTCCAAACTTTGAATAAAAGATGAAAATCTCCAAAAATAAAAGTTATTTCATTTTTTAAGATCTACAACTTTTATTAAGAGAGTTTTATATGAAACTAGATAATTTTTGAATTAGAGTTTAAAAATCAAAAAGGGGTTAAATCCTTATTTGATAAACTTTTGAAATTACTTTTGATTTTATTCAAAAACTTAAAAAACTTTATTTACCAAACTTGTAGAGCTCAAAGAGATGCACAATCTGTATTTTGGAAGTTTTCCTAAATTTTAAATATTTTGAGATGAAATTGAAAAGGGAGCAAAAGCACTTTTTGACATTTAGGGTTTTTGAAAAGGGATTGCAAACTCAAACTTTGGGCAATTGGTGATCTTGAGACCTAACCAATAGCACATTTTCAAAGTATAAAGTTTATACTTTAAAATGGTGCCAAGGGTTAGTAACTTTTATTTAGAAAATTAATTATGGTTAGCTCCTCAAAATTAAAAATGATATTCAATTTCCAACACTTAGCCCATTGGGCTTCGGGTTGGGATTTGAATTCCACATCTAATTTTGATTCTTTCTTTTACCTTTTTGATCTATAAAACATTGTTAGCATTTAAGGTCAAGGTCAGCCAAGCACTTGGACACACCAAAGGTTGATTTTAGGTTAACCACTTTTATAACCTATTAAGCATGTAAGTTAAAGAAAAGTGGTTATTATGACATTGATAAAACATCCTTCATGAAAGAGCTCAACCAACCAAAAAATGTAAACTCATCTTATTTAATTAACAAGTTTATCAAGCTACACTAATGATCATTAGGCATGATTAACATCTCAAAGCCTGCTCAATATGCAAGACAAAGTATGAATCATGAAAAGACTATTATACCATATGAAATGAACTAATGCACCTAATGCTTCGTGATCAACTTAATGATGCATGTGATTATATGCTAATTGCATTATCACTGAATTAATAAACATGATGCTTAATGCATAATATGATGACATGGTGGGTTTAGGTTAACGTAACACCAAAGGTGTTACAGCAAGTAATTAGCACACTTAAGCCCTTATAAATCCGGTAGTCCAGAAATCTCGAAGGATTTCAAACCAAACATCATCAATCAAGATCGTACAAGTTTAGCGTCACTATTCATACATTACAACAGTTCACAAATAGTTCGATAACATCAGAGTGCGAAAATAAAAGTTATTACAAACCAAGTCTCGGAATTAAGTAGCGAAAGCAAAGTAGTTTTGAAAGCTCAACCTACGCACACACTTTAAATTTAAATACAGTGCCAGCCTGATGATCAATCCACAAAAGCAAGTGGGGAGAATAGTAAGAACGACTACACCCTTTGGTACTTAATCCACTGGATAAAAGCAGGTCTCACAATACCCGTGGTAGGTATGGCCATCTGCACAAACAACAAGCGGGACAAACCCTGAGTACGAGAAGGTACTCAGCTAGACTTACCCGACTGACTTAAATAAAAAGACTCCAAGGAGTATGACAGGCTTTATCAGGGGATAGCTCGACTCATTTGCGGAAAGCAGTGGTAACTATTTTATAGTGATAGCTCAGCTTAATCATTCCTATTTATGCTAGGTGAGCACCAATACTATGCATCATTATAGTATATTAATCATGATTAAGCAATCAAGTAGTAACCATAATTATAACAGCTTAATTTATCATCATCATTAATCACATTCTATAATCATTACTACGATGGCGTAGCTCAAGTCAAGTGTTCACTGTCCAGGAACGATGGCGATTCGAATCGATTGCTACTGAGCTCAGGGGGTATTCCTCACACAAACCACACTCATGCACGAAGTGAGCTACAGGTCACCGTGGCACATATCCGGAAAGAAACACGGTTTCGACCGGAACCACCGTACCCAGGGGCCACCCGACTGCCTTAGCCAGCCATGCTGGACCTCGGACTTACTCTTCATGCCCTCGTGGTCCCCCATCCTCTCCAATACGGTGCGAATGGATCGAGAGCCGGCCTAAATAGTGTTAGGCTTCGCGGTCGGAACGACTTATCCGGCCAGCTAAGTGTGAGGCATGCGTTCAACATGACTCGAGGGACGCGCAACGGCACGGTCCTTAATCGACACTGACGGAATCACTATGGTCTGAAACCCTATAAGACTCCGTCTGGTCTCCAATTATCACATTATAACCAATAATCAGATGATATCAACATAAAGTTTTCCTTCATTCATAAGTAACCACCTATGCTCGCGGGTGACAAGAAATCACCCGACTTTTACCGTCTAAGCAAGCTAAGCAATATAACTCGACCTAGACTACCAGGGTAATCAAGGCAGGATAAATCAAGGGTAAACAAGGATATAATGCATCAACGGTTGCATACAACTCTTATACTTAATGCATCAATCATAAAGCATAATTAGACTGTTGCATAGGTGAGGAAAATGCTCTGGAGCTTGCCTGGAATCCAACAAAAATCAGTGCTGGTTAGATGATACTTGCTTGGCAAGTGTTGACACCTCTTAATGTTATTTCTAGCAACGGCGCCAAAAATGCTTGTAAGAAGAGCATCGCTACTAGAGTGCTAAGTTGTCATCCCCAGCATAACACCAAGGGGCGCGGTATTAAATCATGCCACCATATAGAATATAGAGATAGTACCCGCAAGCGCACAGATCAAATACCATTGTAGCATTTTACCCGGAGTATTACGGGTTGTCATTTATATTTTCTCAAAGGAAGGTCTACATGGCTCTCGTGTAAAGGTAGCGTGTTAACCTAGAGTGTAATGAATAGGCATAACCATGTCCTCGCTACTCAATGCAGGGGTAAGTCACAAGATAAATGATAAGATAAGTATATAATCATCAGCATAAACAGATAGAGACTCCTAGCTACATCATTAGGGTTACTAGTAGAACATCAAGAGATATTCCTGTGTTATTCCTAGCTACATGTCAATGCATATTATGGTTAATGCAATACACTTAGTAGTCATGGCTAAGGTTAGCATTATATCTATTCATAGTGGACATACTAGGGAAGTTTGAGAACATAGCACACCCTTTCTTCGTACAAAAGCCCTATTGTGCCTATAAACGGGGTTTGGACTATATAGGACTCAACAGGATTGTCACACCCGCGATCGACCAAGCCCGGCCTATAGGGTGCATTCGTAGATAAACAACGTATAAGCACCATGCTTACACAATATTTACCACTCACCCAACGATCAATTAGATGAGCACTATACGAACCTATAGATAAGTATAATGTCAATCTAGCTATACTAAGCATATAACCACAATAGACAAAGAATAATATAACTATAAATATAAGTAGATAAGTATTCATCAATTCAATTGTAGCAATCATATAACTATACAATGAAAGAGAACAAAGGCGAGAGAAGGTAAGAACTATACCAAATCCAAGCTCTTGATGGCTCCAGAATCCAAGCCTGCGCTTGCCTCCCTCTAGTCCTATCTAGCTATTTAGGCCCTAGCTAAGGAGCTCTGATTAGGGTTTCTGGCTGATGATCAGACTTTGAATGAGGAATGAATGAATGTGCCCCCTTCCCAGGGGGGTCCTGCCCTCCTTTTATAACCCTGGGCGATGATCGTGAGCTATCGGATGAAACCGACATTGACGGGCGGCTAGGATTGATCCTCAAAGGCGGTGGAGCGAACCGGGCGAACCGGCCGCGACCGGGCCCCCGGGCCGACCGGCCGACGGGGGTGGGATCGGCCGGTCGCACCTGGTGGGCGCCTGGTCTCCCGGCTCGGCGTGGTGCCTTCTCATCTCTTCTAGATTCTTTCGTGTTGCCGCGGTATCCGTTTTCCCGTTCTATGTTCCGATAAGCTCTCGTACACCAAAACTCGTGGAATTACGTCGGTGTAAACCCTATATCTACTTTGGTGATCACAATTGCATCCTTTTCATGGCTAGTTGACGGTTGGTTTCATACAATAACGACCGTCAACAACTCCCCCAAGCTTAACCTTTGCTAGTCCCTTAGCAAAGAAAACTTAGAAAAGTTATTGTAATATATATATATATATATATATATGTTAAGCACTGTAGCCATCTCAGAGCAACTCCCTAGAAATATACTGCAATGGGACAGAAATTCTCCTCCAAGTTATGCAATAACTAAACTGACTTTCAAACTTATCCATATTACCTTTGACTGTGGGGCTTATTAGCTCTTCCTTGGGTCTTGAGTACTTGACAGATTTAAAAGATCTCATCTAAGCACTATGTCTCGAGCTCTTCGATCAACTATTATTCTAGAGTTTTTAGAGATTTTCAAATAAAACTCAGAGCTTCCCATGTATGACACTCTCAAGTCTCTCAATGTATATGGTATTTATGGATTCTCACCAAGGCAGTGATGATGGTTGCCTTTCTTTTCATCCTATAACTAAAGCTTATGTGTGTAACACCTCAAGTGTTTAGCACGCATTAGGCTAACAATTAATTAACCTTAATCTTCATTAAGCATGGCATGAGCATCATCAAGCATAAACCCTAGTTTACCTCTTGTCATTTCATGTGCTTGCCTTTAAATTCTTAATTGCTTGCTTGCTTGTGTATTTAGTTAATTAATTAGCTTACAAATGACTTGATCAAGGTTGGATCCACTTGCCCAGCGTTTTGAAATGTTTTGTCAAATTTCATTGCAAAAGTTTTAGTGCATTTCGGAGTAAAAGAAAATAAATTGGAAAATTTCCTTTTCAAGCCTAAATTCAAAATGAAATTTGTATTTCAAAATTTTTGGGGAATTTTGAGTTGACCCTTAAATGAAAGTTGTTCAGTTTTAAATTCTCTACAACTTCTATTTTTGGACCATCTCATGAAATGGCTTGCAAAATTGTCAAAAAGTGGTATTTGTGTCGGTTTTGGTTTAAACTTAAATTTCAAAAAAAAAGAGAAAACTTCAGCGTGAGCAGGCGGGCGTTTCGGCCCATGGCCCACGGCCCGCGTCGCGTCAAGCGCGCCGCGCGCGCGCGCTTACGCCGGCGTCGTGGCCGACCGGCGTCGCCAAGACGCGGTCGCCGCCAGCGCTTCGCCGTCGCTGGCCGTAGCGTGGCGGCAATGCGGCGGGTGGGGCCCGCGGGCGGCCTACACCCCCGAAATGGAAACGCGCCCGTTCCATTTCGCTCGCTCACTCTCTGCCTCGCTCTCTCCCGCTCTCGCAGCAGCCGGCCGCGGCGCCCGCCGCGACGCCTGCCGTCGCCGTCGCCCGGCGTGTTCCACCGCCAGCGCTCGAGCTCGCGCCTCACCTGCGCACGCCTGAGCTCCGCCTCGCCTCGCTCGACCCCGTAGCCTAGCTAGCCGCCGACGAAACGCTGTGGTAAGGGCCAATCGGGCCATCTTCTTCGTCTCCGGCGCGGTGGCCGCTCCGCCCGCGGTCTCGGCCGTGCGCCACCGCCAGCGCGCTTCTTCCCCTCCCCTCTCACGCCATCGTGTGTTTCACGGCGGTAGCTAGTGCGCTAGGTTTTGGTCGAGTCGGTTTAGTCGATTAGGGCACGGCGCGGGCGAATGCCGCGCCGTCGCCGTGCGCTCGAGCCGCCGCGCGTCGCCATGCACGCCGGGAGCTCTGGTCGCCCAATCCGGGGCGGACAACTCGTCGGGCGAGCTCCGCTTTGAACCCGGGGGAGCTGGTGCTCCCAGCGTCATGCCCTCGCCATCGCCGGATTAGCCACCGGCGGTGAGGCGCGATGCCGCCTCCACGCCGCCGCTCGTCGCGCCGCCATTCGGCCGTCCGCCGAAACCCTAAACCACTGTCACCGGGTGCGCCTCGTCGCATCGAGCGCACGACGGTGCCCTCGGTTGGCCGGGGAGCTCACCGCCCGGCGAAGCTTCGCCGTCGGTGCACGCCCCTACCTTTCGGCCGCCGGCGGTGGGGCCGTGGACCGCGGGGGCCCGCGTGTCTGTGGCTCCGGTCCACTGGACCGAGCCCATGGACCGGCTAGGGTTTTCCCCTTTTTCTTTTATTGTTTTCCAGAAAATCGATTAAATGCTTTTCAATTTGTAGCTGGTGCAAATGGAGTCCAAAATTGATGATTCTTGTTTTGTTGGATTCCTGGTGAATAGATCTATCTAAGAAAAATATGTGATGCAATTTTTGAGATACTTTTCTGTGTAGTTTTAATTAATTGCTTTAAATGCTGAAATCTAAGTAAATGCATAATAAATAGTATATAGCTCAGAAAAATATGGTTCTTGCTTTGTTAGACTTGTTGTGTGATGTAGTTTCTGGAAAAAATATGTATCATGCAGTTCCTATATAAAAATATGGGAATATGATTTAAATTCAATTCTAGGCTGATTCTTGAATGATTTTTAGTAAATTAAATATGAGGAATTATGCCTTGATAATTTTTGATGACTGCTCTTGTGCTAAGAAGTTCTAGTTAAAAATATGAAATCTGTTCCTTGACACTTTTCACAGTACAAAGTTATTAAATGTGCAATTCTGTCCTGTGGCTTTATCTTTTTGTGTAGGCTGTTGTGCTTGATGAAATATGATGAAAATTTTATCATGGCCTTGTTACAGCATGATGTAGCTCCTGTAATTGTTGTAGATTTTTCTGGACTGTCGAGATAGAGGTTATAGTTCAAGCCTATTGTTTCACATGAAATGATAAGGCTTTGATTTAATTGCTTTAGTAGGTTCTATAATTACTTCTTGTGCACTTTTAGTTATATTTTGCTTGCTGGTCTTGTTATGCAGCACCATAACTGAAGTGTGATGTGTATCCATGATTAGTGTACTTCTCCTTTATACATGTGTTGTGAGTATGCGTGTGTGCTTATACACACCTCCCTTTTTTATACACTTCTATAAGTGTTTAGAGAAGAGGTATGCACATATTCAGTATATGAGTTAAGTTGTTAGTAGAGAGGAGATATGCACCTACTCTGTCAAAGGATCTGTTAATCATCTTCATTCATGAGCATCATACGTGTGTGCATTCACAATACTTAAGAATGTGCATCGCATCATACAAAGGTTCGCGGGAGGACCCCCAACTTTCGAGGAGATCGAGGAGAACCCTCGGGAGGAGTTCCAACGGGGAGGTCCCAGCGGGGAGGAGACGAGGAAGACTTACCTGAGTGCCCGAACCACTTCGCTAGTGACTTGAGCAAGGCAAGCACCGGAACATCTACTTACCTATGCTTTCTAACAGTCTAATTATGCTTTATGATTGTTGCATTAAGTATAGGAGTTGTGTGAAACCGTTGACGCATTATATCCTTGATTTACCATTGAATTATCCCACCTTGATACACCCTGCTAGTCTAGAGCGAGTAAACCGCTTAGCTTGCTTAGACGGTAAAAGTCGGGTGGTTTCCTGTCATCCGCAAGTATAGGTGGTTACTCATGATTGATGGAAAAGCTTATGTTGATATCATCTGGTTAATGGTTATGGTTATGATAAATAGAGACCGGACGGAGTCTTGTGGGGTTGTTGGACCATAGTGATTCCGTCTGTGTCGATTAAGGACCGTACCGTTGTTTGTACCGCAAGTCATATTGAACGCATGCCTCATACTTAGGCTGGCCGGATAAGCACTTCCGACCGCGAAGCCTAACACTATCCAGGCGGTTCTCGATCCGTTCGCACCGTATTGGAGATGGATGGGGACCACGAGGGCGCCGAAGAGTAAGTCCGAGGTCCGGCATGGGCTGGCTAAGGCGTCGGGCGGTCCCCGGGTACGGTGGTTCTATGCGAGTCCCAGCGTACTTGTTTTTCCCGGATACGTGCCACGGTGATCCGTAGCTCACCGACGGGGTGAGTGTGGTTTGTGTGAGGAATACCCCCGAGCTCGGTAGTAATCGATTCGAATCGCCATCGTTCTGGACGGTGAACACTTTGACTTGAGCTGCAAAGCATCGTAGTAATGATTATGGAATGTGGTTAATGATAATGATGGGTTAAGCTAATGATTATGATTATGGTTACTACTTGCTTGCTTAATCATGACTAATATATTATAATGATGCATAGTATAGGTGCTCACCTAGCATAAATACGAATGGTTAAGCTGAGCTACCACTTTAAATGTTATTACCGTCTTGTTGCAAAAGAGTCAAGCTATCCCCAGATAAAGCCTGTCATACTCCTTGGAGTCTTTTATTTTGAGTCAGTCGGGTAAGTCTAGTTGAGTACCTTCTTGTACTCGGGTTTTTTTCCCGCTTGTTGTTTGTGCTTGAGACGGACATACCTTCCACGGCATCTTGTGCTACTGTCTTTTCCCAATGGACTAGAAGACCTTGGGCAAGGTTAATCTTAATATTCTCCCCAACTGCTTTTGATGGATAGACTCTGGACTGGCACTGTATTAATCATTAAAAATGCGTGAGTTGGATTGAGTTTTCAAAACTACTTTGCTTCCGCTACTCGGATTTTAAGAACTTGGTCTGTAATAACTTTATTTCCGCACTCTGATGTTGTCGAACTATTTGTGAAATGTTGTAACGTGTGAATGGTGACGCTAAACTTGTACGATCTTGGTTGATGATGTTTGGTTTGAAATCCTTCGAGATTTCCGGATTACCGGGTTTATAATGGCTTAAGTGTGATGATTACTTGCTTAGCGAGTGATTTTTCACTTATGCTTTTATAAATTGGTCGGTTCTGTTACAATGTGGAGCTCATAGGTAAGGAGAAACTAAAAAGAGCAAACTTGCAATGCATGTGTTGTAAAGTCAAACAATGGATCCACAGAGAAACGAGTCATGCAGTCGAATCAAGATGTATAGGTGGATGGATATGGTGGACGTATGGTGGAACCTAATTCTACTTAGCTCCTTGGATGCTTCTCTCTCCTTTTGAACGTTGGAAACTGGCCAGAGGTTATGAGCTATCTTTTTCTCTTTTTTTTCTTTTTTTTATTTTTCTCAGAGAGTCGGGCATCTACGTACCCATTGTTGCACTGGGACACTTGTCCATCTTTCTTTTCTTCTCCCCTTTTCTCTCTTCTTTTCTTTTCTCTTTTTTTTCAAACATCTTTTCGCATAGCTCATAGCACTCCTTTTGGCATTGATGGGTTTTGGAGAGATAACAACAGGAACATAGAGCATTTATTGGGTGGCTAACCTAATAAAATATTTTTGGTGTTCTCTTCCAATGTAGGAGAAAAATATTTTTAGAATGGATGTAGGTGGAATGGCATGTTGTTGCGTCTACTCCAGTGTAGAGTAGTGCATATGGAGATGGATCTTGATTCAAGAGCATGACAAATTTCTCACCAGGGTCACAAAGGTTGACAAAACTCAATGCAAGACAAGCAGCATGTATGTGGAAGTTTAACTAGCCTATCTCATCGTATTTAGCTCTGGTGGAAATGTAAGCCTTGTCATATAGGAACTCATCATATTTTTATATTTTTCAAAAGATAAATCTCCAGAACTTCTAGTGTCACTTAGAACAAGATAAATAGCAGCTCAGATTTTCTCAATCTTATCAATCAGGTACCTAGACTTAGTTCAAGCATATGCAACCTACAAGTTTCAGGCTCAGAGCAAATTCCCATGTCAAAACAGTTGGAGCTAAAACTTGGAAAATTTTTTGTCTAGACTCTAGGCATTTTAAAGGTGTTGTAATAGAGCAGCTTTTTGTCAATTCAAGTCATCTCAAGAGCTTCCTTTCTATTGACTCTAGACAGACAAACATTTTTGTTTGATTTTTTATTTTTCAAAGACTCATACTATATAAGACTATAAAGACTCTAAGGACTCTTAAAAAGCATAGACCTTCATGTGTCCATATATTTTTGGTATTTTTAAGTTTTCTTAGATACTATAGTGAACCTTCATGTGCTCACATATTTTTGGTATTTTTAATTTTTATGACCGACTCGATAATCGCTTAGGTACACTTACCTGGGTACCTAGGGGATGCTTTCCCCAAGCTGGTTGTTGTCGTGGTTGAGCATTGAAGCCGAGCAGTCCTCTCAATGGAGCTCATGCTTGTTAGAGCTAGTGTAGCCGGGAACCTTCATCTCATCCAACAAGAAATTGCTTACTTTACACAGTGGTTAGCTATATGTAGGGAAGGTGTACTTCGAGTGATGAAGATGGTGCCTTCTAGGTGGACTAGCTCTTAGAGTCATCCTGCAGCAAACATCTCACAAAATATCAAAACTCGTGGAATAGATTAGGATAAACAGTTAGGGGTTAGCCGTTTTGCGTACTTGGTTATTGTGAGAAGTTTTCAAAGGGTGTTATAGTGCATACAGTGCAACAAGATGCTCAATGATTATTTTTAGATTTTTCTTTTATCAAACCGAATGGAAATATGCAGGCTAATTTTTTATTTTATTTTTAGGCCATCACAGTGAACACTCCTTTAGCTTGCACTATAGGTATGTCACATGGGGCTTTAAGGTTTTCCAAATATTTTTGTTGTTTTCTATAAAGATGATAAAAACTAACTATGAATTTAGAAGTGTAAGAAAGTAAATGGATAACTACCATTGTTACCTTATGGCAAGGGTTCGGAGTTTAGAGTCCTCCGGACAAGACTTCTCGTCTTCGTCACTCCTGGGGTGCTTCATCGGATCCCGAGGATGGGGACCCTGACATTGGACCTCATGGTGATAATGACTCAGTTGAGAGGGTTACCTTTTCTTTTCATACCTTTGTGGGTTGTTGCTGTGGTGTTGTGGATTCTTCTTTAATTGCCTCCTCCTCAACGTTGCTCTTTTGAGAGCGATTCCTCCGGCGCTGACGTCTCCTCTTGGACAGGGTGAAAGCTGCTAATTCAGAAGAGTTATAATCTTTAAAATAACAGCGTACCTTCTCTCCTAGGAATTGGAAGTGGACTTAGCCTGATCCATTGTAGATGATAGCGTTGGTGGTGCTGAGGAACGGCCTCCCCAGAATGATGGGTGTCTCATCTTCTTCTCCCATGTCCAGTATCATAAAGTCGGTCAGAACGTAGTGGGTGTGGATTTTGACCATGATGTCTCTTGCTACTCCCTCCGAAAATCTCGTCGTGTTGTCCGCCAGCTGCAGCTGCATATAGGTAGGGTATAGAGGTGTATCGAATAATAACTCATATACCTTTTTGGACATAATGTTGACAGCTGATCCGGTGTCGTAGAAAGCGTTGTAGAATGAGCATTGTCCAATAGTGCAATCAATGGCTGGCTTGCCGGAATCCTCTCTCTTGGCTAGGAATGGTGAAGCTAAGAGGTGATCATGCTTGTACTCAACAGCCTTGACTACTCGGACTTGCTTTCTCACTTGCCTCCTGTTCTTATTCTTTCTCTTTCCATTCGTATTTTTTTCTTGGCTTCTTTAGTTGTTAGCTTGACTGGGAAGTAAGCTCCTCTTGGGTCTATAGGAGCTTCAAGGGTCTTGGTTTTGAAACTGAGCTTCTCTTTATTGCCCTTGATGGTGAAACAAATCTTAGCACTGTCCATGTAGATGACAGCCTTTGCAGTACTCAGGAATGGTCGGTCAAGAATAATTGGACTCTTGGGATCTCTGCCGGTATCTAAGACTACAAAGTCTACAGGGACATATGATCTTCCGATTCGTATGTACACGTCATCTAAGATTCCTTCAGGGTGCTTAACCGTCTGGTCTGCAAGCTGCAAACACATATTCGTGTACAACAAGGGTGCCCATGGAAAGACTCGATCAAAGATTACCTTAGGCATGATGTTGACACTGGCGCCTAGATCGTGGACAACTTCAGGGAAGTCATGCTGCCTAATAGAGATGGGGATCACAGGCCTCCCTGGATCTCCTCTCTTGGATGGCATGGACTCATCCTTCCATCCTGATGATGCTTCAACATAGTAACCTGCATACACCTCAACAAGATTCGTGGTCTCGGGCTCTAAAGGTTGCCCTGGAATCTTACCTTCGTTGGTCGGTGGAACAGCGGCAGCCAGCTGAGCTAATTGTTGTTCTATCATTTTGTTAAAGCTAAGCTGGTTCTTAACAGCAGAGGTAAAGCTATCCATTTTAGTGTTTATATTTTCTAGCATTTTATCATTGGATGCTACCTTCCTAGATAAAGTCTCCATAATTTTATTTTGGTTGGAGATCACTTCTCTCAAAGGCAATTGAGCATAGTTATTGTAATTGATGCCTTGAAAGTTACTTGAGAAATTACCTTGGTAGTTGGGCCTTTGCTGATTTCATTCTTGATTTTGAGGACAATAATTATTGTTGTTGTTATTGATGAAGTTCACATCCTCACGGGTCTCAGGGCAGCTGTTGCCTGAGTGTCCCATATTGCCACACACTTCACAAGTCATGCATGAATCATTAATGCGTATGACATCTTGTCTTCGGCTGGCTTTGTCTTCCAGCTTCTTCATGAGCAGGTCTATCTTGGCAGACAGCATATCTACCTCCTTGAGCTGGTGCATTCCTCCACTCCTCTTGCGGGTCATTTGGCGCTCATCATTCCAATCTTGATTGGAGGCCATCTTCTCCATAAGAGCAGTAGCTTGTGCTATGGTCAATGACATAAATGCACCTCCAGCAGCAGCATCAACGTTGTTACGGGTGCTGTTGGTGAGCCCATAATAGAAAGTTTGCATAAGGAGCCAATTCTCCATCCCATGATGAGGGCATTCTGATATGTAGTCTTGAAAGCGTTCCCATGCCTTAGGGACTGACTCATCATGTTGTTGCTAGAAGCTTGAGACCTTCCCCCCTTAGGGCACTTGTCTTACCCATAGGAAAGAACCTTGACAGAAAAGCTGTGGAGCACTTGTCCCAAGTTGTATGATTGTCTTTGTTGGTATAGAACCATTGCTTTGCCTTTCCCAATAGTGAGAATGGGAACAGACGCAGCAGGACGGTGTCTTTTGGTACATCCTTCATCTTGAAAGTGCTGCAAATCTCCAGGAAGTGTTGGAGATGAGCAATTGCACCTTCGTGTGCTTTTTCACAGAACAAGTTGGCTTGCACCATGGTGATAAGAGCTGGCTTGAGCTCAAATCCGTTCTCCCCAACTTCGACGTTAGGTCTAGTGTGGATGTTGTTGGTGTTTAGAGCGGAGAACTCACGCAGTGACTTATCAGCCATTTCCTCAAAAACTGGTGCTAAGTTGCCTTCTTGTTGCTCTTCTTCTTCACTTATAGGAGCTTGCTCCTCCAAAAAACGAACCTCAGCAGTGGGTGTCTTTGATGGAGATTCAAAGATTTTCCTCACTTGCTGGAATTTTCTTCTTCGAAAGAGTTTCTCTGGATTTTCAACGTAGTTATCTAGCAGATCAAAACTACTCATTCATTACCCTGCATAAGATATCACAAAGATAGAAAGCACAAGGGTAAGCCTGCATTGAGTAGGGGTCTATGGTTTCCTCTATCTCATTAGTTTGTTAGGTCTATCGCTTTCCCTTTAATCACCAATTGCCTTCTCCGGCAACGGCGCCAAAATGCTTATTGACACCTCTTAATGTTATTTCTAGCAACGGCGCCAAAAATGCTTGTAAGCAAAGCATCGCTACTAGAGTGCTAAGTTGTCATCTCCAGCATAACACCAAGGGGCGCGGTATTAAATTATGCCAGCATATAGAATATAGAAATAGTATCCACAAGCGCACAGATCAAATACCATTGTAGCATTTTACCCGGAGTATTACGGGTTGTCATTTATATTTTCCCAAAGGAAGGTCTACATGGCTCTCGTGTAAAGGTAGCGTGTTAACCTAGAGTATAATGAATAGGCATAACCATGTCCTCGCTACTCAATGCAGGGGTAAGTCACAAGATAAATAATAAGATAAGTATATAATCATCAGTATAAACAGATAGAGACTCCTAGCTATATCATTAGGGTTACTAGTAGAACATCAAGAGATATTCCTGTGTTATTCCTAGCTACATGTCAATGCATATTATGGTTAGTGCAATACACTTAGTAGTCATGGCTAAGGTTAGCATTATATCTATTTATAGTGGACATACTAGGGAAGTTTGAGAACATAGCACACCCTTTCTTCGTACAAAAGCCCTACTGTGCCTATAAACGGGGTTTGGACTATATAGGACTCAACAGGATTGTCACACCCGCGATCGACCAAGCCCGGCCTATAGGGTGCATTCGCAGATAAACAACGTAAAAGCACCATGCTTACACAATGTTTACCACTCACCCAACGATCAATTAGATGAGCGCTATACGAACCTATGGATAAGTATAATGTCAATCTAGCTATACTAAGCATATAACCACAATAGACAAAGAACAATATAACTATGAATATAAGTAGATAAGTATTCATTAATTCAATTGTAGCAATCATATAACTATACAATAAAAGAGAACAAAGGCGAGAGGAGGTAAGAACTATACCAAATCCAAGCTCTTGATGGCTCCAGAATCCAAGCCTGCGCTTGCCTCCCTCTAATCCTAACTAGCTATCTAGGCCCTAGCTAAGGAGCTCTGATTAGGGTTTTTGGCTGATGATCGGACTTCGAATGAGGAATGAATGAATGTGTCCCCTTCCCAGGGGGGTCCTGCCCTCCTTTTATAGCCCTGGGCGATGATCGTGAGCCATCGGATGAAACCGACATTGACGGGCGGCTAGGATTGATCCTCAAAGGCGGTGGAGCGAATCGGGCGAACCGGGCCGCGACCGGGCCCTGGGCCAGACCGGCTGGTCTAGGGTGGGACCGGCCGATCCCACCTGGTGGCCGCTGGCCCCCCGGCTCGGCGTGGTGCCTTCTCGTCTCTTCTAGATTCTTCCTGTGTTGCCTCGGTGTCCGTTTTCCCGTTTTATGTTCTGATAAGCTCTCGTAGTTGCGTCTTTTCCAGTTTACGCCTGCAGAAACAGTGAAACACCAAAACTCGTGGAATTCTATCAGTGTAAACCCTATATCTACTTTGGTGATCACAATTGCCTCCCTTTTCATGGCTAGTTGACGGTTGGTTTCGTACAATAACAACAGTCAACAACATCTCTCTTCCCAGTGCTTGCTTAGTCCTTTCCTCTTCAGGATGAGTCCACCAACCACCGTCTTTAGGTGAGGCTCCCACACCACGTCCTCATCATCTAGCGTACCTAAATGTCACGCAATGATGCATAAGCATGAATATATGGAAGTGCAAAAGCGATGCATCACATAAAGTAAGACAAGTACAACGTTACACTAGATGATATGAATACATTAGAGAGCAGGCTATTCACAATCATGCTAAACATAGAGATAACAAGCATATCGAACATGACACCAATATCACCAGGTCTTAGATGTATTAACTTAACCACCATCAAAGACATGAGCTACACCTAGCCACATGCAAAGCAAACAACTAGAATCTATCAATTTCAGGACTACACATAATAGCTGCATGTTTTGATTATAAATGAAGCTATGCACATCCAAATGGCATGCAACAAGACAATCTGAAAAGAATATAAAATTATCTACAATTCATCTTTAATTATCTCAGCATTATTCCCAAGTTAACAAGGTCAAACAAGCATATCTCTCAAATCTGATCCAGAAATTCTTAAGAGCAATAATTTTGAAACTAAACTTTGCAATGACCATAACTCATAAACTATTTGACAAATTACTATAAAAATTTAACGCAAGCTAGATATGAAAGTTATCTACAACTTTGTTATAGACAAGTTTCACATCAAACATCGTTTACAAGATGCAATTATTAAAGTCTTATAAACTGTCCAGAAAGCTCTAGAATTGAATAAATAGAGAAATTAATATTGCACTCATGCTTCAAACATTAACTTGGGCATAACCAATATTATCAACAATTAACATATATTAAATAGACACTATAAAACATGGTGGTCACTCCTAAATAAGTTATTTTATGTCTTTATTAATTTATTTAGATAACTAGATGAAATAAGGGACATATAGGGAACATATGTCAAAAGTGCACGGTAAATTCTAAGAAAATTACAGTAGCTCACATATATTACCAATAGTCTACTGGACAAATTTCATAGCATTTGAATAAGTGTAGCCATCTCTACGAAAAAGACAAATTCTAATTGCAATAAAGCATGTGAGAGCAAGTAAAATCTAAAACTTCATATTTTCTATAAATACATGACTATGTTAAGTATTCACAGGTCATAACAACACCATGCAAAGGTAGTGGAACCATATTTTCTATTTTTACATTTTTATTTCAATTATAAATCAATTAAAACCATTCACTAGACATTAAGTAGGCTATCTAAATAACTCAACCATACTGCATCCAATGAAGTTCAAATTTTTATCACAGCATACACACAACATCAGTAGCCTACCATTCAAATTTCGCATCATTTGAATCACCACAACTTGAGATATGAATTTAGCAAAAGCAAACCCTAGATAACAAGGATCTATTTTATCGTAAAAACTTTCTACTAAAATATGCAATATTATTACACCACTGCATAGATCTATTCACAAGGATTCTAAAACATCTTTATTTGCTATTTTATGATTTTTCTAAGAATTACTATGAATTACCAAAGATTCAGCCAAAATATGCATAAAAGATAAAGAAAAAGGAAAACAGATCTTGCGCTGAGGCCCCTACGGATTTCACAAATTAACTCGACACTGTGCACACTATTCATATGAGCCTTAGATCTGTAGAAAACCCCCTGTATATGCTTCTATTCTGACCCGAGGTCCCTCTTGCTTTTCCCCCGACACGTAACGCAGGAGCCGACGGGGGAGGAGGCCGATTCCGGGTCGGGGAGGCCATGCCGGCGGCGGCGGAGTCCGGCCAGGGCTAGACCGCACTCCGCTAGAGCCACGCCTTGCCCCGCAGCTGGCCGAGGCGGCGGCTAGCAGACGCCGGCGGGCTGCAGCTGCGCCATCATGCCACCCGCCCCGGCGATGATGGGGCCGCCGGAAGACAGCGCTAGGGAGACGTCACGGAGTGGGAGCTCGAGGGCGGGGCCGGCTTGACGCGAGGAGGACCAGAGGAAACGGAACGGCGCGCCCGGAGTTTCGCATGGCCGTCAATGGCGGTGGCAACGGCGACGAGCCGCCCGTGACGGCCGGGCTCGGGCGAGGTCGTGCACGAGGTGGAGCATGATTACGTGAAGGCGGCGGTGCTCACGGTGGGACACGAGGGAGGCCGGAGGGGCGGGAACGCCAGTGGAAAGCCTCGCTCCGCGCAGCCATGGCGGAGCTCGTCGTGCTCGCGCGTTCGGCGTAAACTTAGGGGCAAGAGAGAGGCCGGGGAGGGCAAGAACGGATGGGAGAGGGATCGAGGGGCGCTCGGTCTCTCCCCGAAGTCCACAGGCGTAGGAGGGCGCGTGGAGGCGAGGTGGGGTGCGGCTCACGCATGGTTGCCATGTTCGGGACACGCGTCGCCTTTTAGGCATTTCACAGAGCATGTGGCAGGCGTCGAAGTTGGTGCGGTGGAGGCTGTTTTTGGGCCTGCTAGAGTCCGACTAGGCCATGGGCCTTTAAGCAAACTTGTTCATTGAAGGATACTCTACAAAAATTGTTTAAGGGTCCAGGTCATTAGAGTGACACATTAAAGGATAAATAGTGCCAAACTTGATAGTGTCAGCATATCGATTAAGGTTAAGCCTTGACGCGTTCGATCTTCGAATTGACAGTCTGAACTTGATCATATTGAATCCAACTTTTGGTATGCTCTTCTCCATTGTGTTACCTTTAACTTCTATTTTTAGATCAACTCAAGTTGCTTAACAAAAATTAGAGAACGCGGGACGTCAACCGTAATTGGCATTCACAATCAGCTCCCGGACTTGGAATTTTCCAAGTCCCGGAAAACTGCAGCAGATTCAATTTTCATGCTCTTATAGCTGAATTAGAGTTTGGTTCTTAAATAAAGTTTGTTGCACACAACTTAAGCTTTAACTTTTATTTAGGGTCCAACACCAGAATATGAACCTAAGCTATATTTTTCTATATGTCAAATCAGCAGCTTGATAAAACTCCAAACTAGGGTTTTAGCTTCATTTGAGCCCTTTCTTGACATTTGCTCAACACGAACCCTTCATGACTCTTGTTCCTAAGTCCAATTAGAGTACTTTGGGTAGCATGGCAAGACTTGGTTGGTATTCCATTGTCTCATTCACTTGGTGAGGCATTCCAAGCAATAGCATAACTTATCATTTCATGTGACTTCTTGATTCCAACATTCACAAAACTTCTCCCAATAATCAATGTAGATGGAGATGGATGTGTGATAGAGATCGAGATCATCACTTAACATATCTTGTTTAAGTCTAATCCCTCTTTGCTTTGTTTGTGACTAACACTGGGGTGTTACAACATCCTCCAATGAAGTATAGATGAGAAGTAATTTACGGAGTAGCCGTGCCCACCGGCATTTAGTAATCACCTTCAACAAACAAAACATTCCACCCGCCTTGAGGGGTGGGATAAAACCCCGAGTACTCAATTGTACTCCGCAAGACTTACCCAACAGAGAAAAGAAATAAAGACTCCAAGGATAATGATAGGCTACGTACATGGAGTTTGATGGCTAGCATTATTTACGAAAAAGCTTCCTAATAATGTTCCTTACTTTCAAGTGTTAATGGCAAAATTTATATGAAACTATTTAGAACTACATTTGCACCTTTCTAATTCATACACTTGGAATTATAACAAGCATTTAACTAGAGAAGGGGTACCATTTATAATCCTTTTATCATCATCAACAATTTCATCTCTTGTTACTACGTCTCTGCGAAAAGGTATGAGTTTCTCACTATCCGGGAGAGATGGCGATTCGAATCGATTACACCAGCTGGGTAAAGCCCGTATCACACACCCTTGCGAGCTTGCAAGGCTCGCTCGAGTCACTGTTCGCTCTATTCGAAAGATAGGCTTGATCACGCTATGCAAAGCTCATGGTACTGCGTCCTCACAAGTCATGCCCATTCAGCCCGTAGCCCGTAGTCATGCAGGGTCTTGGACCAGTACCCTCCCACCGTCCTATCGTCCCAGCAATGCATAAGCGGTTCAAGAACTACCTCGAATAAGCTAACCAGCTTCACCGTCGAAACGAGTTATTCGGCGGTTATGTGAAGGTACGTTCAATCTCACACCTAGATCCAGAATACGGCTCGGTCCTTAATCGACACAGACAGAAATAAACATGCACACAAGACCTCCATGTCCTGTTGCTTCACCATTCACCAAATTCCGTCCGGTCTCCAATTATTAATCATCTCATGATTAAGGATATCACAAGTACCAAGCCTAAGTGTTGCGGATGACAGGAATCATCCGATTCCTAAAGATCTAAGCATGGCTAAGCATAAGAGTTAACTACTCATACTAGTAGAGCAACAGGTAATAGTTTGTGTGGCAAGGTATTAATGCATCAACGGTTTCACTCAATTAATCTAAGTACTATAGCAGCACTCATGATTTTCCTAAACTTAAACCCTAATTAGCAAAGATATAATTATGCCGTAAAAACTTTAAACTAAAAAATGTAATATTATGATATCACTGCATATATCTATTCACAAGGATTCCAAAAAAGTCCTCATTTGCTATTTTTGGATTTTTATACGATTTTATATGAATTATCAAAATTTCAGCTGAAATTAGCATAAAAGAAAAAGGAAAAAGACGAAACTGTACTGTGCGATACTATTCATCTGAGTCACGGTTTGCGCAGATAACCCCCTGGAATGGTTCGAATTTGACCCCGAGGTCCTCCTCGCGAAGTAGAGCGAGAGGAGGCACCCAGAGACGACGATTCCGGTGGTGGGGGCCTTCACCGGCGGTGGAGGGCGGTGGCGCGGCTTCGGGGGCCCACACGCAGGCGCGCTAAGCTCGCTCGGTCGGAAGTGGCCTGGGAAAAGCCGGCCACAAGCAGCAGCGGCCTCGGCGGCCGTTCCCACGGCGACGGTGCTCGGGTGGCGGCGTCGGGCAGGAAAAAAAGAGCAGGAGGCGCGGGCCGGTGCTACGGACGTGATGGCGGTGCCGGAGAGCTCGAGGACGCTTGGTGGAGGGGAAAACGGCGATGGCAGCGAGCTTGGCGGTGGCGTTCATGGCGACGGCAAAAGTGGCTTCGTGTCGCAGAGCGAGGAAGGATGGGAGCGAGCGGGAGAGGTCGAGAAGGCACTTTAGACAGCTCCCCATCAAGCAGCTGGGTGTAGGGGGCGCGTGGCACCACGGACGCGCGCGCGGCGTCGGCCATGGTGGACGCGTGGTCACCACGCGTCGGCCATTGAGGCATTTTGTCGAGCGACTTCGGGTGTCGAGCAAAGGATATTTTGAGCTGGTTTTGGACCTTTTCTAGATAGAACCAGGACGTGGCCCTTATACAACTTTTGTTGACCTATGGCCTATCTTCAACTTTCATTAAGGGCTTAGGGCCAGATGAGTTTTGGATTAGTGAGTAATTATCCTCCAATCCGACAGTGTCAGTGTTTAAACGAGATTAAGCTCGACTCATTCCATCTTCAAATTTGATGACCCATTCTTGATCGAATTGAGCCCAACTTTTGGCATGCTCTTTTCTAAAGTATTATCTCCAACTTCTATTTTTGGATCAAGTCAAGTTGCTTAATAAAATCACGAGAACGTGACATGCCACCATCATGGACGCTGAAATTCACACAGAAAAATTTCCAAGTCGGGAAAACAGCTGCTGATTCCAAATTGGAGCTCTTGTTTGTCCTACTTAGAAGCTGAATCATGACTTGGCCCTTAAAGGAAATTTTTGTACACAACATAAACTTCAACTCTTATTAAGGGTCCAACCCCAGAATATGACCGGAAGATCAAGTTCCAATTTAAGCAAAGCGGCATCATGATAAGGTTTAAACTAGGGTTTTAGGCCGATTTAGGTATTTTCTTGACATTTGCTCAACATGAACCCTTCATGACTTTTGTTCCTAAGCTCAATTAGAGTTGTTTGAGCAAGGTTGCAAGACTTGGTTGACATCCCATGCTCTCATTCACTTAATAAAGCAGTTCAAGTAAGGATGTAACTTCGCATTTCATGTGACTATTGAATTCCAAAATCCATGGAACTTTTTCAATGATAATGGTAACTTGATGCTGAGATGATGCTTATGAGAGGAACATGTTTAACATAAAGCATACAAGCTTTGTCTTTTGTCTCCCAAAAAGTTTAAGTTGGGTTCTCTTTTTTTTTTGGAAGATTTTCACTTCAATTCTTCCTCATCATTTGACATGGCTTAATCAAGTCCAAACCTCCTACTCAACTTTGTGACAAACACCTAGGGTGTTACACTAGGCTACCCTCTTAGTTCTTAAAACGACATAAATTATTGTTTCGCATCCACTAAACATGTTGAATTTATTTATTATGTTGTATTAATATTGTTTTGTTAAAAAATAATCCCGGGAATTAAATTACTAATACTCATATGATATAGTGTTTGAATTAAATTGTTTATACTTTTTTTTGAGATAACAACTTGCAAATCTATTATCATGAGTATTAATACATATTAAAGTGAAGTGATGTGAAGTGTCGTTACTATAAGATTTGCTAAGCATATTTTTTATGCTTGGTAAGCTTATAAAATAAATATTTATACTAATGCATACATGTTTCAGTATGATTTGCTAAGGATATTTTTTTTTTATGCTTGGTAAGTTTATAAAATAAATATTTATACTAATGCATACATGTTTCGGTCTATGCAATGGAACATAGCTTTATACATAGTTTCAACTTAATAGTGGTAGAGGTGTGTATTTCAAATTACTATGTGTGGATAGTGTACTTATGGATGTTGGACTATTTTATGTAATTGCATATATTAGCATTTATATGTAGGTTTCAGATATTTTTTGTTAATTTTTCTTTTGTAACTGTTGAGATGGATAATTTAGGTACAAATTATATAGTATATATTTGAGGTATAGTTAATTTGAATGTAAACTTATGGGTCAAAGCGGTATCTTTCATAATGATAGAGTTGTAAAAAAAGAAATATATTATGAGGGATCAGTTAGCTATCTTTTATAATTGTGGAGGTTTGAGTTTTTCCATATAGGTTCTATTAATAACTCCATGGATAATGGTTCGCTAATTTTTAGGATCATTAATATAAAATGTAATTAAAATCAGAGTAATCTAATTAAATTATTTTTTAAAAATGATGAAGCTATTATTTAATTAAAAGTAAACAAAAAATTGTAACTCATGGTCAATAAGGATGGAGAAGACAACTTAAATTGCAATTATGGGATGACAAAATTTAGTATATCATAGGGGAGACAGTAAATTTTAATTATTGGATCTAGCGAGATAGCCACATGTACCTTTAGTCTGCAGGCAGTACGATGGCTGAATGGCCTCCTTGCTCAATTAGACATACGCGCATATGCATGCATGCATCCATAGGCATGGATGGTCCTCATGCGTGTGTCCGATCCACAGCTGACAGCTGCATTGATATCCATCCTACCTCTGATCCTATATATCTTCATATCGTGGGAGTGCCCAGCACCGACAGGCCGGAGTACATCTATGTGTGACCCATTCGTTCTTGTCACTAATTGTGGCGCCGAACACTTTTTAATAGCTTAGGTATGTGCAAGAAGTAATGGAGAAGAGAATAATTAGATTATTAATTTTCTCACCACCCATGCATTATTATGGTCACGGAGGATGACCTACCTGAAGCCATCTATCGATCGCGCTCTGGCTCTTTCTTGATCCCTTGTTCCTAGTCCCGTTCATCCTTCTTGGTCCTGCTGGCTGCAGCTGGTCTCAATCGATGCACAGGAGCTGCAAGGCCGCGCTCCTTCACAGTAGAACAATGCCGACGACAGAAGTCGATCTATAGGAAGTGTCGGCGGTGCCACGGCCTAGGGCTCTGGAACCAATGGTGATTTGTTGGGAAAAAATATATATTTCTAATATCTTTCCTTTGTTTCTTGGTAAATTTAAAAATAAAGAAGCCATTGTACGGTGGTTTGTTAAAAAATAGTACATTTATTATATCTTTTGTTTGTTTCTTAGTACTATATTTACGTGGTACGGTGGTTTGTTGGAAAAAATAATATATTTTTTGTTCTTTTTATCTACAATAATATATAATGACAGAGTGGGTAATTTTCTAGAAAACAAAGAATATCGATCTAATGGTCACAGATCAGCACAATCAATAGGTTTAATGGCTAGATGCTTCTGATTAACGTGAGAATTTCTAGTATTTATCTTTTTTTAGCGCATCTGGTGAGGATTAACGTGGAGCCTCTGTTGGGGCCTCTAATTAGTAATAGTAAGGTTTGTTAAAAATAGTACATTTATTATATCTTTTGTTTGTTTCTTAATACTATATTTACGTGGTACGGTGGTTTGTTGGAAAAAATAATTTTTTTTTTGTTCTTTTTATCTACAATAATATATAATAGCAGAGTGGGTAATTTTCTAGAAAACAAAATATATCGATATAATGGTCATAGATCAGCACAATCAATAGGTTTAATGGCTAGATGCTTCTGATTAACGTGAGAATTTTTAGTATTTATTTTTTTTCTTAGCGCGTCTAGTAAGGATTAACGTGGAGCCTCCGTTGGAGCCTCTAATTAGTAATAGTAAGATTGGCCCGTGTACTGTTTGCAGATATGGATTGATTGATGGACCCGTACCCGAAAAATGCACCAACTACTCCTTGGCGAGATAAAAAGAGCCAGGCACTGAGCAAAAGAGTAGGTCCCTGTGGTGGATCAGCAGCATCTTACAGGTAAAACTAGATTATCTGTTGCCAGCGTCTATCCATGGCAGGAATATATAGCAAGGAAATGGAGACTCCGGATAACCAAAAACAAACATGCATGCTGACACTCCCGTGGCCCCCACCAGCACGGCAGCACGGATGCGACCTACGATCTTGCTGGCCGCCGCACAGGCAAGAGATTACCGGACGAAAAGAGGATGCACTGAAGCGCAAGATGTGCAATGCCGACATGGCAAACGTAATCTCTATATATCCAGGCCAAAAAGTGCCTTCCAAATCTTCCTGCTTTTCGTCTGGTCCATGCAAATGTACAATCTTTTCATTTTTTCCCTTTTTTTTGGTGCGAGAATGCACACGCACGCTTTGATTTGTTTAATAATTAGCACACAACTTGACTTCGTTTATATCTCTTTGCTTGACATGGCATCGACATATATATGATATGACGCATCGATCGTCGTCGTCTCGATCCTATACTGTCATCATCTCACCAGAAGCTGCATTCTACCAATCTACCACATGACACACACACACAAAGGCCTGTCATAATTTATCTAGAATCTAAATGACCAATCGTCGCGCTTTCTACTGTTCTTTATACTGAAATTACTTGGTGCTCGAAGCAGCGTAGTATTTGCCTTCCCGTTGCTGCAGTCACCTACGTGGAGATCGCGTGGACTCCACGTCAGCAGCGCCGATGCATTGACTTGACTCCTGAGACACCTCAAAGGCCAGGTGAAACAGTGGTAGGGCAAGAACCTGTCTGTGCTGGCGATAAGATAGCAGTGATCCTCTTTCCAGCGCCCTCTTTTGACGTGATCTGATCCATTGATACTTTCCCTCTGCAATGCGCCCAAGAACACAGGAGGAGCATTTGTGTCTAGCTACATGCAGCATCTTTAGCAGCAGCAGCAGCAGCATGGGCAACTATTTGGAGGTCAAAAGAATCTGCCCCATTTCTCCTCCTGGACAAGCAAAGGATTTCCCAGCTCTTGGTAGTCCGTAGTGACAGGTTCTGAGGGGACATAAAACGATCCATATGCAGAGAAGATAGAAGATTGGGGGATTGGGGATTGGGTGTATGCAATGCAATGGAAGCAAAGCTGGGACCTGCTTCTTGCCAATTTGCCATGGTGGACGAACGGCTGACTGGACTTTGGCAATGCCTACCAATGCAGTTCGAGAACAGTGGAGACTGACACACGAGATGTCTCCTTTCCCCCCCGTTTCCTCTTTTCCTTTTCGTTTTCCTTGTCCCTTTTGTGTGACAGAAGAGAGACGAAGCCGGAAAAGGTCCACGGAGATAGTAGTATTAGTGGCTAATCTCTTATCCGATATGTAGATCATCTTGGGCGCTTTACACGGCAGCAAAATGCATGTGTGCCGAGGTTGGTGTGCCCGTGCTTCCGATCCTTTTGCTTCCACCTGAAGACAAAGGAAATGCATGCTGTACCCAGGGTCAGGGGGGTAAAAAAGACAGACAAAACGATGATTCACTCAGCAGCAGGCAAGTCAATTCTTTAGCTGTGTCATGTCAATTCACTCAGCAGCAGCAGGCAAGTCGAATTCTTCCATATTGTTCAGCTTAGCATTCTTGCATTGGCCAGCTTTGGTATTCTTGCGCTACGCTTTGCATTCACACATTTCGGCATGCAGTTGGTTCACCACTAAGAGTGTTAGGGATTTGGGCCAATGATCTTTGGAAAGAAAAGGGAGATTTAGGCCACAGCATCCAAGCATAACTTAAATTTCCGTAAAGCCTAGATTCCAGCTTGACTTATGGAGTAAAATATGCTAGAGTGACGTCTGAATTCTTATTGCACTATCATATCAAGCGTATAAGAAGAGGAGACCTTATTTGAAACAGGCATTATTGACAAGAAGAAGCAGTCGAAAAAAGGATTGCACATTTGTAACCGTGGAGATCTGTAAAACTGGAGTCGGTAGCGAGTCGCTGTTAGATCGAACGAAATTAGCCCCTGCGAGCAGTCGTGACCGTGCAAGGTTATTAACGTGGGAAGGAACATATCATTTTCACGCGAAAAGGTAAAGATCGTGCCCCGCTGAAATAAATATCTAGAAGGAGCTTTTCATGTTGTTACGGAGCTGCCACACACGGTGGAAACAGCAGCAACAAAAGAAACACGGTACGGTGGAAGTAAAGAGCTCGTTGTAGCTGTCGCTGGAGCAATCTCGCAGCGTTGCTGCCGCTCTGGAAACCAGTAGTCCTCCCTGACGCACGGAACGTTCAACGAATCTAGGACACGTACTGTTCCAGAAAGAGAAAAAGCAGGCAGCATCCAGCGACGATCCAACGTTGCACGACCACGACGCACGTACACGCCACGGGTGCATGCCTGCTGCTGTCGTCTCACCCGTTCGTGTACGGCCCGGCCGAAAACGATGCCCTCCTCTCTTGCAAATGGGTCGTGCCGGGCCGAATTCGCCATGCATGGGGGTGGAGGCATGGGGGCGTTAGCTGCTGCGTTCCTCCCGCGCGACAAGCCAAGCCGACAAGGCAACGGCACGGCGATCGCCGGCCACGCCGGAACGGCGGAGCCGAGGCCGATCGAGCAGCGGACGCCAGACGAGGCCCGCCCGCGGGGTGGGGTGAGGTCACCGCGCCGATCGCACGGATCCAAGCGCCAGACGACGGACGGACGGAAGCTGGGAGGACTCGTCACTCGTGGAGAATTGCCTGGCTATTGCGCCGAGAAAACCAAGGCTCGTTGGGGCCGTCCAGAGTCCAGACGAATCTGTCCGAGGGCCCCCACGGGAGCGTACCATCGCAGGATCGTCTGTCCTGCTCATCAGCGCGGGCTCGTCGCGATCGCCATAGAGTATTAAATATAGATTCAAAAATAATTAATTATATAGATTGTGATGATTTTATGAGATAAATTTTTAAATCTAATTAATTTATGATTTAATAATGTGGTGCTACAAAAATATGTGCTAATAACAGATTAATTAGTATAAAAAATTATCTTGTAGTTTTTCGACGAGTTCTATAATTTGATTTTTATTAATATTCAAAAACTCCTTCCGACATTCCAATAACATTTGACGTGGCGCAGCAAAACTTTTACCACTGCATCCAAATAAACCTTATCCCCCCCTAAAATAAAAAAAAAAAAACAAATCGTTAGCTTAAAAAGAACACTCTGCGAGGCCTCCGATGCACGCATCATATCATTGCTCGCCCATGAGGACCGTCGAAAGGACCTCGTAGTGCCGTGGGTCGATGACGTCATCGTGATCTATATAAACGCCCAGGTATGCGATGGGGTGAGCCTACAACACACAAGGGCACAAGCTAACCAACACCCGAGGCCCTCCCCTCCACTAGGGACGGACAGGGTCCATCCACTGACCACTGTGCACGACAGACGACCTCGTGCTGGTGGTGTAGTGGCCACTTCCTTCCTCCTCAAGCTTCGCCTCTCTATAACCACCACTGCTTACCCCAAATAGTTAGCCCCAACTGCCATTTCAAGAACTTCTCCTTCACCCTTGCCTTAATTGATCATCCTCCTATTCCTTGTGTGTGACACATATACATACATTTAAATTTGTTCGTCCAAATTGGGTCGGAGTCCGACGATGGCTTCTTCCATGATGAGTTGGTCGGCTTCAGCTATTAGTCTGTCATTCGTGATTCTATCATTCTTTCAAGGTAGTGTAATTGGCAATGGTGGATCATATATTCTCTCTTGCAGAGCTTGATCTTTGAATAATCGCATCGTATCGTATCGTGTCGATCGATGGTTTACGGACGCATGCATGCATATGCAGGGGCGGTGGTGGGCGCGATCACGTTCACGTTCACCAACCGGTGCGGCGGCACGGTGTGGCCGGGGGTGCTGGCCAACTCTGGGAGCGCGGCGCTGCAGACGACGGGGTTCGAGCTGGGGTCCGGCGAGACGCGGTCGCTGACGGCGCCGGCGGGGTGGTCGGGCCGGTTCTGGGCGCGCACGGGGTGCGCGTTCGACGCCGCGACGGGCAAGGGCGCGTGCGCCACGGGGACTGCGGGTCGGGCGAGGTGGAGTGCCGCGGCAGGGGCGCCGCCCCGCCGGCGACGCTGGCAGAGTTCACGCTGGGCGGCGGCGGGGGCGGCGGCAAGGACTACTACGACGTGAGCCTGGTGGACGGCTACAACCTGCCCATGGTGGTGGAGGCGGCGGCGCCGGGGTGCCCCGTGACGGGCTGCCTTGTGGACCTCAACGAGCGGTGCCCCGCGGAGCTGCGCGCCGGCGCCGGCGGGCAGCAGGCCTGCCGCAGCGCGTGCGAGGCGTTCGGCACGCCCGAGTACTGCTGCAGCGGCCAGTTCGGCAACCCGGACACGTGCCGCCCCTCGGTGTACTCGCAGATGTTCAAGGCGGCGTGCCCGCGCTCCTACAGCTACGCCTACGACGACGCCACCTCCACCTTCACCTGTGCCGCCACCGACTACTCCATCACCTTCTGCCCACCTCGCACCGGCACCCCCAACAGGTAGGTAAAAGAGAGAAGCTTTTGCGTGTGCACCGACTCCAATCCTTTTGGTTTTGGTTTCAGTTTCAGTTTTGCTGCACAACGAAACCTTTCCAGCCAAATGCCTATCATCATCTACCGAATCCCAGCAGCCAAATTCCAGCTGGAAATTCAAATACTTGACGAAACTTTGGGGGGTAGGTTTCTTGTTTTGCAATGTGGCAGAAGCTCATAGTAGCTGACACTGACACTGACGGACATAATGGCCGGAGAATATATGATATGAGCATCTCCCGGACGGATTGCTTAGAAAAATACATTTTTTTGACCAAAAAATAAAGAAGAAGCATCAAACTGGGATGGGGAAAGGAGGCGCTTTAAATTGTTCGCCTTGCTTCTTTTGCCGCCAGTGCCACCGCCTTTGTTCCTTGCCCACCTTGTATGGTCACCGGTCGCCTCGCTAGTGGCGGTTGAGTTAAAAGCTGCCCCTGCCTAGTTGGCAATGGCACAGCAAGCCATATGCATGCATGGATAGCGCCAGAAAAGCTCGGAATCTAATCTAAATATCTAGCCCCTATCTCACAGTCACAGCTGGTTGATCGGTTTTTGTTTATGACAATGCTACTACTACAAACATGATTGAACTGAATCGTTCTGATTCAGAGCCATGCATTTTTCTGTGCAGTCAGAAGGCGACCAGGGATCCCTTGCCGACGCCCAAGGACGTGCAGCTCGAGGGCGACTCGTGGCTGGCGAGCCTGGCCACCGGCGAGACTGACGCCGCGACGTCGATGGCGGCGGCGTCCTTGCTCCTCCAGGCCGCATTGGCAGCGGCCGCGGTCGTTGTCTTGCTTGTTGTATGACCGGATTGCATGCGTGGCAGGACGGCGGCGGGAGCGGCAGGAAGTTGCTTTCGGATTTAAAAACACGATTGGAGCAGCAGCAGCGGCAGCTAGGATGAGGACGGCGAAGCATATATTCTTTTAGCCTTTTGCATTGTTGTGGATAGAGAGGCTGTTTGTTGGGCAAGGCGGCGGTTATAGGCTATAGCTTCTAGAGCTAGAGATGCAATCGGCTAGCCCACGAAAACCCCGGTCACATATATATATTTAATTTTGTGTGTTGTCATGAACAACCCATAAAATTAAGCCTATGTGATATGTGGATCCGTGAGCTGGTCCGCTTACATCCCTGAATAGCGCTAGTGTGCTACTGTGATCCGGTCGGTCAACAAGCACGCTCTGCATTCATTTATTTTCCTCTTAGTCAGTCTTAGCAAAACATGTCACTCCATTTCTTTTTTGTGTATACATTGTTTCTTTACTTCTTCCTTTTTAATCTTTCTTGTCACATGCAGTATGTTAAGTTTAAAGAGTTACTCCCTCCGTCCCTAAATAACTGTCGCTTCGCTTCCCGAGAAAGAAATGCCGGCAATTTTAATAAATAATAAATATTATCGATTAGTATCATAATTAGTATCATTGAAAAGATCTTTGGATCTAGTTTTTTAACAAAATTATTTGGAGATATAAATATTGCACGTATTTTCTATAAATCAAGTCAAACTTGTGACACGCATCCCACGGCGACAATTATTTAGGGACGGAGGGAGTATAGTAGTAAATATCAGCACGTTCTATTGTCATGATGATTTTCTGTTTTACTTACCTTCTTGAAAGTGTTGAGATATCAACGAGGGCAACTCTTTTGACATTCCTTGGCATTTGTTTGGCTAAAACTTCTTATGCTTTACTTCCAATACCAAGAGTGAGGTATCACAGAATAGTGATAGCCAGGCTTTCATGTTTTCAAACACAGAATCCCATTAAGGAGTGAGACTTGATCGATAATGCTATTATGGTGATCGATCACCACAATTCATTAGATATGAAGAGTCAGCAGAAAAGAAAACGCCCCCAGATCTTAATTTTAGAAGATTCGGATGGCCCACAGAGATATGGCATCAGAAGGGAAAAATAAAGGGATTTGCAATCCTATATATAGGTATTTAATTTTTTTTTCTTTTTTTTCCCGGACGATTGAGGGATCTTCATCCAACGATCCAGGTCTTGCCAAAGGGTAGATCAGTTGATCTAGTCACTCCGGCGGCACCTTTTAGGTCCTGAGTTCGAATCCTAGTTGGAGCGAATTTCAGATCGAAGTTATTAAGTGTGGGGTCTCCCTACAGTCTTTTCATTAAAAAAAACGATCCAGATCTTATCCTATTCATCTTCTTTACGTTGTTGCCCCGACTAGACTATGCCAGGCATGGTCTGGTCGAGCTGTCTGCTATATTCATAGATGGGAGCATGGCAATCACTTACGGAAGAAAAGAAATGGAAGTAAATTTCCATACCAATCCAAGGGCACTGGGCCTAATCCTACTCATTAAGACAAGTCATAAGAACAGCTCATGTTGGTACAGTTATATTCATGTTAATGAGGTGCAGAAGAATGCAGTGTAGATGGACTTTTTTTTTGATTAAACATACCTGTATTAAGACTTAAGGAGAAACAAGTACAAATGCATACAAATACAGGCATGTACTAGAAGGATACAGAAGGGATAGATGTCCCAACCAAACTGCACGCACGCCTCTAGAGAAAAAGAAAAATCCAATAAAAGAGGTCGTTGTGCTTGCCGAAGACACCGCGCATCGCCGAACACCTTCGCCAGCGGAGCCAACGATGGAGCAAGGTGACGAACGGCACCAACCACAGGCCAGGAAGAGCGCCATCTCGCCTTGGCTTTGAAAGGAGCCGCAACAGAATCCCGTTTCCAAGAACAGGAAAAAATCGCCGGTTATCGTCCATCGGCCGGGGACACACCCCACGCCCACCTGGCCCAGGACCATGGCACGCCGCCGGAGAGCGCCGTAGAAGGGACCCAGGTCCACCCGCCACACCACCGCTACACCAGAAGCTATCCCTTCTCCTTCAACAAAAGAGGATGCCGCTGCCACCACCGCAAGCTCAGGCAGCAGAAGCAGCAGACAACCACGGACTCCTGTACAGATCCCCCAAAGATCCAGAGAACTAGATATGGAGGACCCAACCCTCACAAACCTCACGAAGGCACCGGAGTTAGCGCCACCGTGACGGGAACGGGGACGGAGGGACTTATTCCTCTGCGACGATGCTGCACCCGCCTCACCATCATCGCCTGGACACCAAAGCCTAGAAAAACTAGGACCTAAACTACCAGCCAGCAGGAGATCCACGGTCTTCCCCACTCCCCGACACCCAGAAAGCCATCGGAGGCGAGGAAGACCGCCGATTCCGCCGGCGGAGACCGGGAAGCCGAGCGCCTCTTTTTCGCTTCTCTGTACTGTAGCCACGAGAAGGTTCGAGAGAAGCACCTTTGGCTGTGTGTGCGGCAGCTAGTTTACAGTGTAGATGGACTTGGATTCAGACAAGGAAAGGCATTTCAAATCAACGCAACATGCCAACATAGGCTAGCTGCTAAATCTGAGCAATCCACCAGTTAATTAAAACGCATTTGGCCTAATAATTTTGTGGTTATACTTAATAACATAGCAAATGACTGTTCAGTAAAATGGTGCAAAGAAGCGAGGAATACTTTTCGTGTGCGGAGATCCACTGACCAGTGACCACCAATGTGTTGGCTGCGATGGATGCTTGTACTGCATCAAGTAGAGTACGGAGTATTATTAAACAAGTTAGAAGTTAGAACCAATAATCCTTCCCCGATGCGACATGTAACTGCAACTAGCACTCTAGCATTGGACGACGAACCTTTGGGATTCAAGAACTGGATGACGAGATCGTCCTTGAAGATGTTGACCTCCTCGATTGCCGGGATGGTGTTGACCCCTAGTCCACTACTCTTTTTTTTTTTTTTTTTTTTGAGGGGATAGTCCACTACTCTTTTGAGCGTGCTCTGCAGCCTCCTGTAGTCCTGTCGTCCGTGATCGCCGTTTTGTGGAAGAGTCGAAGCTTTCCCACGGTTTTGTGATTTATGGGCTCGTCCCAATCTGCTTCCGACGTGTCGGCCCATCTCACTCTCGTAACCGCGGCCCACGGTTGGCCCAATGGACCGGACGACATCCCCGCTTCGTCTCCGGCTACATAGCACGAACAGCGAAGAGGAAAGTGCACAGAAGAGGAGTCTTGTACGTACCTCCATACAAACCCTAGCTCCAATCAAGGGAGAGGCGAGCGGAGCGGCGGCGGAGACGATCTTCGAGCGGCGATGGTGAGCTCAGCGCCCGCACCCTCCTCGATCAGCGTTGCAATCTTTCTTGCTTAATTTCGCTGGACTTACGGTTGCAGGAGTGCATTAATAAGCAGCAGCAGGCCACCATCCTCGACGTCGAGAGGCAGCCGAGGCCGGTCAGCGGCGGAACAACGGAGTCGGTGAGGGGCCGCCGCCGGCGCGCGTGGACGGAGGACGAACTCGCCCGGTACGCGGTGGAGCGCCGCCGCCAGTACTTGTTCTCCCTGCTCGGCACGATCTGGATGCCAATCATGACCCTGGGCTTATTCATCGCCCCCTTCCTCGTCACCTCCTGGGCCCGGGATGTCCGCATCATCTGGTGGCTTGCGGCGTTATTGTCAGTCTACATCTCCTTTGACTGCATCCGCTCCCATGACAAAGACTATGGCTACCACCCCGAGGTCGTCACCCCCACACAATCCGGCGCCGACCATTGCTGAAGCTGCCGATGAGGAATATGCTATTTAATCAATAAAAAGGTCATCTGTTTTCTTTGGTAGGACAAAGCGATACGTTGATACCTCGTTGCCTCTTCTTAAGTAGCATGGCTTTTTTTATAATTAAAAAAATCAGTAGTATGGTAGTATGTCTTGTAGGTACATTTTGCTTGCTATATGATCAACCATCGACTCTTCAAATTAAGTTGCTGTTTTCAGTGCTTTAACTAATCATGCTGTTTATTTGGGTCCCTGCTTGCGCTTGATGTGAATTTTGTTAAAATTCGGACTTTGCGATCCGTGATATGATTGCTTGACTCTTTTTATCACTATATATGTTCATCTCCCCAGTAAAGAGATCTATGAGTCCTAACTGTAGTCTTAAGACTTATATTTTATCAAAATTTATGTAAGACTTAACCATGAACAGATTTCTGACTAAAATAAATAACCACCTGGCCACATAAGTAGCTGATTATTCAGTTGATCTGCACAGAACCGAATAGCCAATCATCTAGTTGTTCTACGCAGAAATCCTAAGTTTCTAGAGATCAGAATTTCTTTCCTCATCTAGCAACTATTTAGAGCACCATGAGGCTTTGTTTGGAATCACGTGGATCGATGCCGGGGAGAGCAACCCTTCCTGCTTTGTGAAGATGCATTTGCCGGTGGCAGGGTTTGCAATCGACCCACCCTGTTCCCCACCGATCGACGTGGGTATATATATTCAGCATGGGAAAGAGTCACTGGCGTCACGTACGTCGTGTGGCTCAGACGCCCGGTCTGCTCTCACGCACCGCCACCTCTCTTGGGTGCCGCAACCGTGGCCATCGACTCCGACCATAGTGCCGTGGATCTTCTTTCCATTGCATTGGAGATGTAGATATGGCCTATCTCTGCCAATCCGTCCATTTCAGTACAGATTTTCTCATAAACACTGTACATCTGTTTGCATCTTGTGCTACTACTGTGTTGTCTAGAGTGCATTTTGTGATTTTGCCACCTGCGAAGCTTTGATGAGTTGCTCAATTTTCAACATTTTCAATAATAGGCCATTGGTTTATTCACAATTAATTATTATTTGATATGTAAGGAGTTACAAGAAATTCTTTTAACTCCTAGTGGCGTTGACGGCAAAAGAATGCGAGTATCAAAATCGTAAATAAAAATATTTAATCAAGCTGAGTTAATGAGGTGTCGAAGACTTGCATTCTTGTATTGGTTGTAGTTAGTATTCAAACTAACGTAGATAATTACTAGCAAGATCATCAGTTCATTCCTTGTTCACTAAATAGATACTCAATAGGAATTTGATGTTTGATGCAATTCCATTATCTACTTGACAATGAAAATATTATGAAGGCTGATATGTTTTGCAGGACACTGTCGATACCAGGTTTCTTTTAATTTGTTCTCTGTTTTTGGAGTCATATATACCTGTACGAAACCCTGCTTTATTTTACAATCTTTGATGCACGTACAAAATCATTTATACATGTACAAATACTTAACAGATACTCGAGATGCTTATTCGTTCTTTATTTTTCTTTCTACAAGATTCCATTTTTTTCATCTTTGAGTTTGCAGTGATGACGTGTTTCAGCTGACAATGCCAATTTTGTTTCTTTGAATTTATGGCAGCAAGAACATGTCCTTCTCTGTTGCAGTGGATCTGAATATAGCTCGAGACCTCTGCTGATTTTCTTGTTGGTTGTTTCCAGCACTTCTGAATATAGCTCGAGACCTCTGTTGAATCTTTAGCAAATCTGTGCAACCAACTCTCTTATTTGCTGTGTTCTCTTAAGCTCTAGATTCTTGCTTTATTCAGATCATTGCTATGTCTGGTTAAGTGATTTTGTTAATTCGACAACCCCAATTACAAACTGGTAGTTGTCGAGTTTTGCTGGCAAAACCAGCGTTTCTCATTTCAGGTATTATAATTGTGTTTTTAGGGATCTATCATGTGCTAATCCTTGTATTGTAAGGGATATGATCATCTAGTTATGAATCCATGACTAAAATCTGGTATAGGTACACATGCTTATTATCCAATAGGAGGTACATACCGATTTGGTTAGTCTGGAGTTGGTACTCACTGTTTTTGTAACAGATTTGCTTAGGACCTTATAATTTTGTTTTCCTATTTATTCGGTTTTTCCAATTTTACATAAAATGGGTTCAAGATAGCTATTTCCATATTTCTCTTGCTTCTGCTCAAAAAGGAGAAGTAGCCTTGAGATTACCATTTTATTATGATGTTTATTATAACACTATTTATTATTGTTTGTGAAAGGTGAGAGCTTAATTGTATTAAACAACGCGATTATAAATTGGAGCTAACGCTGCTGACATGCAGGTCGGGATGCCATTAGCAATAAAAACATTAGAAAGCTCTCTCCTACCAAACTGACACAACACATAAGCTGGCTCGTTTGCACACCGGTGGCATTTGGATACTCTGAATTCCAGAAATTGTCGAAGGAACTCCTTTGCTTATTTGATGATGTGGCATGATATAGAACGGTTTTTGCTTGGGTCTTTTAAGTAGCATACCGTCGCAGAGCAGTCAGATTCAAACCAGATGCGCCGTTTCCAGGAGGTGAGGGTATGATTTAAACCCACCCATACTGCGAGACATTCTGCTTCTTCAGCCGACTTGCATTGCAGGTCGCTAGGCCATCCTAAGAACAAGACCTCACCCATGTGGTTTCTTGCAATAAAGCCAAGCCCGGCATGACTAGAGATGGGATCAAAACCTACATCAACATTTAGTTTTATCTAGTCCGAGGGAGGTGGTAGCCAAGTCACCTTTTCATTTTTACCAGATAGATAGATCAGCAAAATCAGGCCCATAGATTAGGGGTGCATCTTGATTTTCCTTTTTCTAAGGTTGTCAGCTTGTTATTTAGGACCATAGGTGTGAAGTAGTTTTGAAAAAAAACAACCGAGGCAGATATAACGATTTTGCCTTTTCTAAAAATAATATCATTCCTGAGATGTAGAAAAGGAACATCAGTTTGGCTCTTGTTTCCTTACTGACGCTATTGAGTAGGATCAACAACCGTTCATGTCCTGTGAAGTGAAAGGAGCGCTCACCCAGAAGGTCCCATCCTTGTCGAAGGGCACGTCGAAGAGCCACAACCTTAGTGCAGCGAACCATGGCATGGTATTTAGATTCTGGTTCCAGGCCACAGATGGAGCAAATGGCATCCAAGATTAAGTGATGTTTCAGTCTGTTTGTTTGTATAGCAAGGCCATTTGGACAGCACTTGTGCCTCAGAAAATAAAAGTCTAACACTTAGGGTTTGTTTGGTTCATACCTAAACTTGCCACACCTAACTTTCAGCAGATTATGGCATCCATAAAAAGTTCGGCGAGAAAAAAACGGCACCAAACTTGTGGCGGACTTTGACATAAAAATCAGTCTATAACGCGTGGGCCAGGGTGCTAAGAAAGTTTGGTATGTCATAGTTACAACAGTAAACCAAACATATGGGTAAGAAACTGTGGCACTCCAAACTTGCGGCATGGCATGCTTTGGCCACGAACCAAACATGTCCTTATTATGATGTTTGTTGTAACTTTTCCATTGGCCTAGTTTGCAATTTTAGTTTCTGTGGCTCAATGAACTGCTCAGTTCGGCAGGCCAGTCACCTTTTGTTCCTGATCTTTGTTCCTGATCTAGCATCTTTTCAATTCAAATTCTTTAGTAGTCGTCAGTTGCTCAGCAAATCGTGGTGCTGGTTTTTTAGCGTCAGTTCTTAGTGCATTTTGGAACCAATTATATAGTCTTTTTCTTAAGAAAGAAACATTTTAGGATATGGTAACTGGCTGATGGTATATTGCTGAGAGAAAGGCAGACATCTTATTTGAAGTCTCTTTTTTGGGACATTTTTTAAGTGAATATGAAGAAATGTGGACAATTTTTAAGTGAATATGAAGAAAGGTTATGGTGATAATGCCACATATAATTTCCTGCAGGGATGTAAGGTATACCTTACCTTTTTTATTTTTTTATTTTTTAATTTAAGAGAGTGAATGTGAATTTTTCACACGTGGATTTTATTTCCTGGTAATGATCCTTTTGTCAGATTGTCTTTGACTGCTTGTGTGTGTATTCAGCTGCAGCTGCTAATATTGCATCTGCAGTTTAATTTGCATCTTATTTTTTTTTTCTCTATAGTCTTGCTTTCGTTGTAACTTGTAAGCATCACCTGAACATTTAATTTCTTCTAACACTAAATTAACTACAGTGATCGACATTTTGTGCTGGGATAGGTAAAGGCACGAGGTGTAGGTAGTCCAGGGTAACTAATTTAGCTTTTGGCCGAGCAAACTACTGTTGGTGATAAGATAAACAGTGGAGCTGCTACAAGGGCGTTTGTTAGTTTTCTCTTTTGGTTGTCTGCGCCGCATGGGATATAGAGGAACTTCTCTTACAGATGTCAATTTTTGCTTCCTTTTTTCCCCTTGGTAGTAGCAAAGCAACAATCGGGCATTCATCTTTGCTTGAATTTGAAGCTAGCGTGTCTCTTTGACTTTGTAATTCTTGGCGTGCACATGCATCTTGAACTGCCAATCACTACCAGAATCCAACTCTTTGCCAAGTGTTTTTTTCGGGCACTCAGCAAAGAGCCTCTTTGCCGAGTGCCAAATAAAAATACTCGACAAAGAAAAAACACTCGGCAAAAGAGTCTCTTTACCGAAGCGCCAAAAAAAAAAACACTCGGCAAACCATGCTGTTTGCCGAGTGTTTTTTACACTGGGCAAAGAGACTCTTTGCCAAGTGTTTTTTTATGCACTTGGCAAAGAAAATTAGGAAGCATATTTTAGAGCACTAAATTAATTCAAATAAAAAAAATTAACTACCAAGTTGTATAACTTCTCAAGAACTACAAGTTTTATTTTGGTTATTTTGTCATTTGACAAAGTGAAAGTAAATTTATTTATAAATCTAACGTATCTCTCTCGTAGTTTGTGAAACTACAAAGAGAGATATATAAGATTTTTGAATAATATTTTTACCGTTATGTCGGATGACCAAATGACCAAAATGAAAAATGTAGATCTTGAGAAATTATACAACTTTATAGTTGAACACTTTTTAATTTGAATTAATTTTGCTAGCATAAAGTACAGTCGATTTTCATAAATTTGAAATTTGAATTTTTCAAAAGGTCTCGGATGAAAAAGCAGTCAAAATAAGAATTATAGATCTCGAAAAGTTACAAAACTTTGTAGTTGACAACTTTTTTATTTAAAATCATCTTGTCGATGAAAACTACGCTCGAAATTCAAAAAATTGAAATTCAAATTTTGTAAACAACCTCGGATGGAGAAACTTCCTAAATGAAAATTGTAGATCTCGAAAAGTTATAAAACTTTGTAGTTGATAAGTTTTTAATTTGAATTTGTTTAGGACCTCAAACAAGTAATTTTTGCTTGCTTTAGTATAATATTTGAAAAATCGAACGGAATATAGACACATGTGAGTGTGTAGTATAGTGTTAGGGAGGCTTCGCGCCAGGGAGAGGTCACGGGTTCGAATCCCGCCGGCCGCCGGCCGCACAGCTGCAAAAAAAATACCGTGACTTGCAACTTAGATGAGTTGGCGCTCCCTGATTGGGCCCTCCCCCAATTAAACATTTTTAGCTATTATTTTGGGTTTTCTCTTTTCAAACTTTGCCGAGTGCCCGAAAAAAAAGCACTCGACAAAGAGCCATTTGCCGATAGGATCTTTGCCGAGTGCTCTTTGCGAGTGCGGCACTCAACAAAACCTTTGCCGAGTGCAATTGGGGCTTTGCCGAGTGCCCCAGACACTCGGCAAAGAACTGATTTCCAGTAGTGAATACTTGAATCAGTTCAAATTAGGTCACCATCTTTTCAGGATCCATGGCAACTTGGATCTGAATTGATCTTGGATTAGTTGTTACTTTTGCTGTTTGTGGTTGTTGCCGTGTGGTCACTGGTAGAGCGTAGTAACACCAGCAGGGTTTAAGAAGTCTGGGACGAAGTGCTTTATCAATTTGTTGTCAGTACTATTGTTGGTGTTTCGAGTAAACACCTACTAGCAAATTTCTAAGATGTATATTTATATTTAGATGGTTTGCTAAGAGGACACATGGGGTATATTGGTTCAGGCTCGAGGCCCTACGTCTAGTTCGAAGTGTGTTGTGTTACTTAGCGGGAGTTTGTATTAGGGGATACAAACGTTCGAGAGAGGGAGCGGGTTCCCAAGTATTTGGTTGATTGAGTGGAAGTGCCAATATTAGTGGCGTGGTGTTTGTGTGGAGCTAGGTGCTGTGCGAGATGGGGTGATGAGATGATCTAAGAGGGTGACTTGCCCTCTCTTTTATAGATGAAGGAAGAGGGTCAAGTACACGGAGGTCACAGAGAGGAAAGAGGCGGCGGACATGCAAAAAGGAAAAACTTCCTGTGCGTGATGTCGTTTCAAGTCGTTGTCAGTGTTGTTGCGTCACCGGTGAGTCTGCCCATGCTCTTATAGTGCGCGGAGAGGCCGAGCAGTTGATTTGGACCTGAGTCGTACGCGGTTCGGTGTAAAAGTGCCACGCTATGCAGGCATGGCTCGTGGCGTGCGAGGTGACTACCCGGGCATGCTAATAGTGCGGCTAATGGCATGCCATACCCTACGTGGTGTATGGGTGGAGTGGGCACTGGTTGACCACTGCACTCCTTGTGCGGGAATTGCGGCTACAATGTTCCCCCCTCTGTCTTGCAGCGCAAGCTTGAGGTCGCTGGGGAAGGAGGGGAGGCTGGCGCTATGCGCGTGGGTTCGTGCGGGTCGTACATCCTCGGGGTCGGAGGCCTCACGGGGTCCACCCGCTCGGGGAGTGGGTCGTGCGAACCGTGCGCCCTTGGGGTCACGGCTCTGACCCCTCGCGCAGAAATGCGGGGCATACTTCCGCATGCGCCCTGGCCTACGGCCCACTGGTCTTGCTGAGGCGTAGCGGAGCACATCGTTGGGCTATGTTGGCAGCCCGATTACAGAAGAGTTTAGCCCGGGGTTTAACAGGCCATGTGTTTTACCTCTGACAGTAGCCCCCCAAGTCCTTGCAGGCTTGGCCCAGGCCCGTAAGGACTTGAAGCGGGAGGTCAATCCGTATTTCTCTAGTGGGCGCGAGCGCACCTGTCGGGTGTACTCCCGAGTCTCTGGAGACGTGGGACACGTCTCCAGAGAATTAAATGTGTGGCTTGCGGGTGGTGGCGTCGTGTGCCGGTTTGTCACTTTGTGGGCTGGCGACGGTTCACTCGTCATAATGATAATGTAGTGGAATCGTGGGGTACTTTATGGGATGGGACGGCGTGGCGGTTCTCAATGCCCACGTGCGGAGTTATTCGGGCGTGGGAAGCGAGAGCACTGCATGGTGGTCCTGCTTCCCATGCCGGCTTCAATGCGGTTGGTGAAGATACTGGGGCAGTGGAGTGAGAAGTGAGAGGGTTTTCACGTCGGGAGGTCTTGGCGACCCCTAGGATACCCTGGCTACCTCTTTATAAGCCCTCCCATCCTGCTCCCATAGCCTATCGCTCCCTTTCTCGCCTTCTCATTCTCTTCCAGCTCTATGAAGGGTGCCGGTTCGTCCAAGAGGCCGGGCGTTCACTGGGAGAGACCGCTAGCTTCGTACTAGCGGCATTTCCATGGCGACCCCTCTGCCTCCCATTCTAGTCCCCGTACCCGCTTCGGCACCAGCCCCTGCTCCTGCGCCCGTTCTAATGCCAGCCTCGGCTCCTCCCCGTACGCTCGAAGAGGCATTGGAGCGCCTCACCTTTGTTAGGGCGGTGATTGAGGAGCTGGAGGTGAGGGAGCGCTGGCCCGTCAACAGCGAGAGGTGGCTGACCTCCATTGTGTAGGTGAGATTTTGTGTTTTCTTCTTCGGTTTCTTCGTCACGATGTGTTTGCCATAGTTCTTGCCTTACCTCTTGGTTCGTGCAGAGGTGCTGGTGGAGATCTAGGCCACGGAGGCGACCATGACTACCATCGCTGACCTCATCTATGCTTCGGTCGGGTGTGCCCAGGAACGCCTGGAGATGGCGCAGGCCGGCTGCGTTGCCGTGGAGTGCGGAGTTCGCCGTGGTTCGGTGCTCGCCATGCCATGGCTGAGGCGCACTCCGGCACCGACCACAACGGCATTGGGGGGTTTTCCCCTAGCCAGAGCTTTGGCAGACTACACCGCCATGGTCCCCAGCTACAAGGAGACGACATATGTTGTCCTAGTTTTGGTGTCGGTAGACTTGGTTCTCTGTGGAGACCTGTAGGTGCGGGGGGCGAGGCCCTCCATCTATTGTAAAAAAACCCTAGCTAGAAAATGGAGTAATGCAACTTTTGGTTAGTTCGTAAGGAAATTCCAGTCCTGTCTTTTGATCCTTATTCATGTTGTTGGCCTGTGCATGCATTTCTTGGTCAGATCGCTGGTTTGAAACTTAGAGCGAGAAAATAAGATAAAAACACGGGAAAGAATTGGATCGTTCGTAGGAACGACCCCACCACCTCGGGGGTCATGCCTCCCTGTAATTAGTCATAATCATTTCGGGGCCCGAGGCCTTCGTGCGCGCAGGTCAGACTCTTTTGCTCTTAAGGGTTCAAGTGGTGTTGGGTCGGACATTTCTACCCTCGAGCCTCCAGGAATCCCCGCTTACGCGTGGGCCTGGTCAGGAGGTTGAGTAATCCCCTCAAGCAACCTCTCAGCGAGGCGGAGGAGGTGGACAACGCCGCCCCATCCCTCGTGCGGCATGCGGCGTGACCATCCTCTTAAATGCAAATAGTTTGGTTCGTATTTTTCCTAGACCGTTCACGGGCTCGAGGGCTTGATATCTTTTTGCAAAAAATTCTAAACCAAAAGATCAACCTTGACTCGAACATGGCCTGAGAAAACCTTAATCACTTCGCGTGCTCGAGATAAAAGGCTGCCAACAAGCTTCTTTCTCGGGGCATCCCTTTGGTGGCCTGGGGCAGCCGTGAACCTTTTGCAGGCCATCCTACGAACCCTAGGCTGTTTCGAACCTTGTTATTTATGGCTAGATCGCATGATTCGGCATATTTAAAGTAAAGTACAAGCCCGTAATATAAACTTAGAACAGGAAAGAACTTTACAAAAGGCAGTTACGTCGACATAATAGTACGACTTAAGACTTACTGCCTCCGTTCTAAAAAAACATATAATTATAAGAATTACTCCCTCCGTTCTAAAAAAACATATAATTATAAAAAGCATGCCAGTCACACTATGTCAACTTTAGCCAAATTTATAGTAAAAAGTATTAGCATTATTGTCTCGAAATAAATTTGTTATGAAAATATATTTCATAACCAATCTAATGATACTTATTTTGTCTCATAAGTTTAATTATCTTTTTATATAATTTTAGTCAAAATTCGCAATGTTTGACTCCTTGGTATGTGAGAATTACATGTTGTTTTGGAACGGAGTGAGTAGTTGGAAGGGCAAGCTTGACGATGTAACAGTTATAGATTTGTATCAGATAAATAAGCGCTTCGCTGCGTAGATTTTAGCCTTGTAGTTGTTCTCGTTATTTTGGTTGAAAAAAGGTTTAAAAAGCTTGGCAACTCCTTCGATTCATTCCCACTATAGAGATTCGTTATTTTGGTTGAAAAAGGGTTTAAAAAGCTTGGCAACTCCTTCGATTCATTCCGACTATAGAGATACGTAGTACGATAAGTGTCTGGGCAGCTCCAAACGTTGTAAGAAAGAGAGAATAAAATAGAATAGGTGTAAATATTGGAACAAGGGTGCTAATTTAGGATTTCTAAGAATTTGTATCTTATTTGAGCACACGATGTATAGAATAAAAAAAGAATAAAATATTAATTTAATGATACTTACTCTTCATAGAATGGAAAGAGTTACTAATACGGAACAATATTTTATCTTCAATAAGATATTCGTTAGCAATTTTAGTTAGGTACTCTCTCCATTAAATTATAGTTCATTTGATTTTTTCAACTTTAAATTTGATCACTGTCTTATTTTAAAAACTATGCAAAATTTCATATATTTTATTGTGGTTTGCTTTATAAATAAAAAAAGTTTTTTAAGAATAACTTAAATTTAACTATATTTACATCAATTTTAAATAAGACGAGTGGTCAAATTTAAAGTAAAAAAATTAAACGAATTGTAATTTAGAATGGAGGAAGTAAAACATTGCAGTATCTATATTCTATTACAGTAAAGTTGTCTTTAGCGAGACCGTACCTGCTAGAGACTTTTGCCTGGCTACCAACATAGCAATCAGCACCAAGGGCACGTAATTAATTACTATTTTAAGAAACCATCGCACAGCAAATAGGCTGAGAGACCGCATATTCTCCAATAACCGTCATATGGAAGAAGTCTCGAACTTTCGATATATGCATAAAATTCATTGGCAGACAACTTTTACTACCTGAAGATAGCACGCCGTGCACAGAGCACCGGCCAAAACAGAGCAAAAACAACTCGCTAAAGATTGGTAGCAGACCATCAGGCCATCACAGTAAGCAAACCACTTGAGAAGCTAAAAATGTAGCATAATAGAAAACTAGGCTAAGAAGAAAAAAAACTAAGCAAACGACATTCAGCATTTGTTGTTCAGCAATCCTCTTCTTCAGGCCCTCCATGTTGTCTTCAGGCCCTCCATGTTGTCTTCAGGCCCTGCAGAAAGGAAATAGGACTTAGCATATCATAAACTTAGCCGGTGAAACGACTACAAATTAACAGGAAATACATATTAACCGGAAATAAACAGAACACATGTCTTCATGGATATCAAATACTGACTGCTAACTGAAAAGTAGCATATCATAAACTTAGCAGGTCAAACGACTACAAATTAACAGGAAATAAACAGAATACACACATCTTCATGGATATCAAATACTAATTGCTAACTGAAAAGTCACTGATAAAAATGACATGTAAGGGGTCATTTGGATCCTTTCATTCGCTCGAAATCAAACCTACTTAGGCTATTTGACTTGTAACTTAACGTTCTACCACTCTCCAAAAGTTCACATATTAGCTTATCTCAAATTCATAGAGTGGAAAATGAAATTTAAATGTATAGATCACCATACTATGTTTGTACTTTATAACTCATAATATGATCTTCAACTCACTCCTCTACGGTATAAATGCAATGCATAAGTATCTTGTATTTTCTTTAAAAGCAAAGGTACTCTCTCATATGACCAGTAAGAATACACAAATATAATTCATATGCAGCTATATTGGTTAATTAATATGTGTCTAAATTACGATTATAAAAATGAATTCAATTACAAGATCTAAACGGTAGAGAATTGGAGCAGTGTATGGTTGGGAACTGAACGAGTTCTTTTTTAAAGCAAAATAGACAGAAAACCACTAATGTAGGAACAGCTTCATACCTGAATCAGATTTCAGGCTCCCCGAAGTCACCAAATGTTCCTCCCAAGAAATGAATCCCGATCGCAGAAAAACACTCAAAGCAATAGCTGACGGCGTGAGCAACAATCAGCGACACAATATGTCCACAGTTGCCTATCTTGGTGTCCTCTAATCCCTTGAACAAACCGTATGCACACAAATGTATGAAGACGAAGCGAAGAGACCTGGGAGTAGCACGATATCTCCTATCCAGATATTCTTTACAGAGACCATAAATCATCATCACTACAACCCAAGATATGGACTTAGCCCATGCCAACCCCTCCTCATTGTCTTTGATAAGCTCTTCGAGTAATGCTGCTATAGCCAACAAGCAGGCGTGACAGCCAAACAGCACCATGGCTAAGGCCCGCACACGAATCCACTGATCTCTTCTCACCCTCATACGGTCTTCTTCACCATCAGGCAAACCAATCTCAAGATCAACTGGAGGAGCACGACGCGCCCTCTGCCTCGGAAGGAAGGGTATATGCTCCAAGGCATCACTGAAACGCGCCCCTTGGGCTTCAGCCGGTAGCAGATGATCAACAGCAGAGCCAAAGGATCGGCGGGCGCCCAGAGGGGGGACGTGGGCCCCGATATGCAGGCCACCCAAGCCACGTAGCCGGGGGAGAAGCAGGGCGCGTCCGTGGCCGCGGGAGGCCAAAGGACTAGGAGGGGCGGTCGGGTCGAAGTGCAGGGCGCCGGGGACGCTGACCGGAACGTCGACGCGGAGGGCGCTCCTGCCGACCGGAGTGGCGCGAGCGGATGTGTCGACAGTCGATGGCGCGGGCGACGTTGAGACCGGGGCCGGGGGTGTTGATGAGGACGCCGTTGGAGGCAGGCCCGAAGCCGGCGGAGGAGGGGCTGGCGCCGACGGGGGCGGAGCGGCGACTGGTTCCACGCCCCCGTCGCCGACCGGAAACGCGGTGTCGCCGTTGCCGAGCTTGGTGGGGGAGACCGGAGTGGCGCCGGCGTTGAGTTTGACGGAGGCTGGCCTGACGCCTAGGCCGTCGTTCGGCGCGGCGGTGGAGGGCTCGACGAAGTGCCCGTCGGCGCCGAGGCCGCGTGGGGAAGAGTGCTGCGTGAGAGACGGTGGCGGAGAGGGTAGCGGGTGGTGGTGGTGCGGGGCGGGGATGCGCGGCACCGCCGAGATAGATCGGCTGCACCGCATGGCGACGGTGAAGCGGTTGGGGCCGAAGCGGTAGGCGCCGAGGCCCGCGTTGAGCGCGGCGGCGCTGGGATCGACGCCGCGGTCGTCGTTGGGTGCGGTGGTAGAGGGTTCGACGACGTCGTTCAGAGCGGAGCCGGAGGAGGGGTCGATGACGACGTCGGTAAGAGCGTCGAGACCGTCGCCGAACGAGGTGGAGGCCGAGGCAGTCGGTGCGCACAGCGGAGGGGCTAGTGCAGAGGCCGCTGAACGAGGCGAAGGAGGGCTCGACGGAGCGGCGACTGGCTTCAAGCCCCCGTCGCCGGCTGGTAACTCGGCAGCTCCGGCGTTGAGCGCGGCGATGGAGCTGTCGACGCCGCGGTCGTCGTTGGGCGCGGCGGTAGAGAGTTCGACGACGATGTCGTTCAGAGCGGAGCCGGTGGTGGGGGGTGATGACGACGTCGGTAAGAGCGTCGAGACCGTCGCCGAACGAGGTGGAGGCCGAGGCAGCCGGTGCGCGCAGCGGAGGGGCTAGCGCAGAAGCCGCTGAATGAGGCGAAGGAGGGCTCGACGGAGCGGCGACTGGCTTCAAGCCCCCGTCGCCACCCGGTAACTCGGCAGCTCCGGCGTTGAGCGCGGCGACGGAGCGGTCGACGCCTCGGCCGTAGTTGGGCACGGCGGCAGAGGTCTCGACGACGGCGCCGTCGGCGTTGGAGAGGTTGGCACGGAGGCCGTCGTCGCCGAGGCCGTCATCACCGAGCGAGGCGGAGGAGAGGTTGGCACGGAGGCCGTCGTCGCCGAGCGAGGCGGAGGAGCGCCCGACGCCGTGGCCGTCGGCGAGAGCGGCGGCGGAGGTGGCCCCGATGAGGCCATCGGTGAGAGTAGCCGCGGATGAGAGATTGATGAGGGCGCTCTCAGGAAGCGGTTCAAGAGAGAAGAGCGACAGCAAGCCAAATCGCGGCCATGTTGTGGAGCGCTGAACGAGGCGAGAAGGTGGCGGAGAGGGAGGCTGGTGGTGGTGGTGCGCAGCGGCGATGCGCGGCGGCGCCGAGAAGGCACGCCTGCGCCTCATGGCAGTGGGACTGGAGGGCATGAGGGTAGGGTTTAGTGTCACCTCTTCCGAGGGGAGGGGAAGGAAGGGGATGGGGAACTGGGAATGGGGATGGCGGACGGGAGGTACTTGTACTAAAGGTACGTACGTCTCCTCCGTCTGCGAGTGAGCCCGGCCACCCCAGGTGTTCGTATTTGTTCTTGGGCCCACCCAGGTGTTCCGGCCACCCCATCCGTGGCAGCTTTTGGAGGAAAGCAGTTTTGACAGTCCTGCGACCGCGACTCCCAGCTCACGCGAGTGCAGGGTAACAGTAAAAATTTGCAGGGTGCTCGTGGTGAATCGCACAAACCATTTTGCCGAAAAAAAACTTGCAATAACAATGCCATGCATGTTTCCCGAACAGGGCCCGCCTGGCAGCGACGCCGCAGGTTTCTTGTCGCCGAAGCAAACTTGCCGCGCGCAGCCGTCCGATGAGGAGGACGCGATCCAAATGCAACGGAGGAGCCGGAGGAGCGGACGGAGCCCGGAGAGTAGAGACAAGCCTACGAGCTCACAGGGCCCGCCTCTTGCACCGCGCTCCCTGCCCTGCCCTGCCCTGCCCTGCCTGTTCGGTTGCAGGATGGGTATTCTTTCCAACAACCCAAAAGCAGGCAAAGCAACTGGCGGGGGTTTTTTGTTTCAGGGGCGTGTGTGTGTTGCTGTGCAATGAGATGCGGCAACTGACTTGGATCAGACGCGGTAATAAATGCCGCTGCAACTTTGGCAGCTCAACACAAAAGCAACAGCGCCATGCATTCTCCTCCCGAGTCCATTCTCTCTACTTTTGCTGCCCGCTGTAGTACTTTTGGAGGGAGAAAGGGAATTGGCAGAGAAAGTACCTTGCATGAAGATTGAAGACAAGCAGCACCAAAAACGTTCAAATCCTCGCAATTTGAAATGGCAAGATGATGGGTTAGTAAAAACTTTGACGTACGTATATGTGACTTCTCTACCTGTTGTTCTACCGAAATAAATTCCCAGCTCAAAGTGGTTATTGTTTGCAGAACCATGAATAGAAGCAAGGCCAAGTATTAAGCTTTTGCGTGATGCAGGCTTTTGCACCTAGGATTAGGAATAGACAGCATTAAATTGCTCTGCATACTATACTCTTTTGTGTTACACTCAATGTAACCATCGGCTTAGAGCAATTAAATGTATAGTATTAGAGCGCATGTTTGTTTTCTGGAGAAACGTGCCAACGCACGGTCAAGAAAAGAAAGAGCATGTTTGTTTTCCAGGGTCAAGACAGTTGATCTACCAGCTTATTGATCGTGTTACGTTCGACACGCTGGTTTCCTGCACATATAGGTTCCTATTGAAACGCAGAATTTTTATAAGAATCATACTCCATGTGAATAAATGTACACTACACCAATTCAATCTAGAGCACTCCTCTCCTGCCCAACCGAAAAAACATAATTCTAAAACTAGCTCAAGTCAAAAAAAAAAAAAAAGTTTCGCTAAGTTCATGAAAAATAGCATTAATAATTATTTCAAAATATGTCACTAACAATATATATTATTACACAACAAATCTAATGGTATAAATATCATTATACTTTTTATAAGAATTTGATTAAACTGAAATGATTTGGCTTAGCACTATATCTAATTATTTGATATTGCATAGAAGTACTTGACGTTCTTCGACAAATACTCCATAGTTGCGATGCACAAAATCTGTTTTGAGTTTCAAGGTCTAATACCTGGGTCATTCGCCGGCTACAGTGTGGACTGGCCCTACGAACATTGGATGCTCAGGTTCACCACGAGTGCAGTGGCGACTGACGAGCAGTGGCAGACAGTTACTGTTGCTGCAGTGCTGCAGTTCACAAAAGATCGCACGCCGCGGTCATGCCACGGTCTACTATCATCTTTCTGCATACTCCCTCGCAATTCTCTATAGATACAAAAGTGTCAATCCGTATGATATCAAATAAACACAATAGAATAATTATAAAATATATTTTTATAATAAATTAATTTAAAGTCATAAATGACTCTAAAAACTTGATCAAACATAAATGACTCTACGTGCACGTAGCTCATAATTGCATTCTACTAAGTATGTGGCAGTATTTGCCATTTTGTTACTGCTAGTGCTAGACTGCTAGGTCATGTTCCTAACTCTATACTGTGAACTTGAAGCCGCTACTAGCCATGCCTCAAAGCTGAGATATATTAAGACCACTCAACGAATGAGACAATTTCACCTTATATAGTAGAGGAAACCTTCACTTTTCTCACGAAGTACGAGCAACAACACTACCCAATACGAACAAGGGACCGGCAGATCGAGAATTAACCTTAACCAGGGGAGCACTACTCGTATGAACTCTAATTTTGTCGTCTAGTGCACATGCACTCTAGTTTTATCATTTTTGCATGACTTTTCTAAGTTTGAGTCACAACTTCTATAACAATATACACATATAGATACTCTACATATGTGTGCATTGTATTAGTTTTTGTAAATGATGGAAGTATATTTTTTTTGAAAGAATTTACGTGTGATGCGTCTACCTTACGGTTTGCACCAAATATTTTATGATCGTGGCCCAAGTCAAGACCGTAGTGTGTACTCTCTCATTCCAAAATAACTGTACATCTTGTTTTTAATTTATTTATTACAATTTTTACTAAATATATTGTTTATGGTGCATAATAGTAATTATTATTAGATTAAAAGTGAAATATATTTTTATAATAAAAGATATTAGGAGAATATTGATAATATTCTATATAGATCTTATAAATTTTAAAAGTTCGACTCATTCAAAAAAATAATTACTAATCCCTTCGCCTCTGAAAAAATGTCATGTTTATTTATCATGGAGCCGACAAACATAAAACTCGCCACTCCGTATGCCAAGTCCAACCGCTTCCTCATACAAGTGATACTGGTAGTAGGAACACGGAGTAGTACGCACCGAAGGGCGCAGGCACAGATCGCAAAGGCAGCGGAGGTGGAAGAGACGACGGAATTGACGGGCGGCCCTGCTGCCGCACGGTCACGCGCGCCAGTCGTGCTGCCGGCTGCCGTGGTCACGTCGGGCCAGACGGCAAAAGGGATCGGCTCTCCAGAGTTCGCCCCCGCGGTACGTACGGCTGCAGCGGCTCGGAGAAAGTACCCTTGTACCCTCGGTTTGGACGGACGCTATTGGGTCCATTCGCTCGCCTCGCTCGACGAGGGAAGTGACTGCATTCCGTTTCTGCAACCATCGACCATGCATTCCGTTTGAGCATTGCTATCTGTGGTCGGTCCTTCGTGCCATTGCAGCAAAACGCATTGGGGTAGACGCGCCGAGCCGCCGAACGCACGCGTTCGTTTGTTTGCCGTGCCACGTGCCAGCGTGCGGCGCGCCATGGTTGCTGGTTGAGATCTCTTGCCGGTTTTGTGCGACCAGGGTCTGGGAGCCGCAGCCCGCGGATGTTGCGCGGCCGTCATTCCTATGATCATCTGCTTGTACCCAACGCCCGGAAGTTTGTCTGCACTGCGGCCCGTGGCCGGTGCCCCGCCCGTTGCACGACAGCAGCTCGGTTCTGCCCATGGGCCCAGCAGAAACAAAAGAATGAGCTGATCAGATGCTGTCAGCCGGACAGGCCATGATCCATTTGGATCCAATCCGTCTAGTACTATTATACTATTATTTTATTATTATTATTATATACTCCTATACTGCTACCTCAATACTCCATCCCTTATAAGATGTGCATTTCACACTTTTTAAGAAATTATTGATTTTTTAAGGTCTATCATATCTTTAAGAACTATAATAATATTTATGATATCGAATAAGTAACATAAGATTAATTATGAAATTATTCTTTATAAAATACTACTTATTTTGGTATATTAAATATTAATAATGTTCTTTTATAGATTTAGTAAATTGAAGAAAGTTTGAGGTGTCCTTTGGCGCCTAAAGGATTTTAATAAACTAGATAAAAAATCTATTCGTGATGAATTATCACTTTATGATGAATATTTTCCCTTATAAAATATGAATTTAAAGTTATACTTTGAAGACTGTGTCGTTGTCTTAAACGACTTCTATTTCTAACCTGGAGTGAGTATTATGTTAGGCCAATCTCAAGGAGAGGTTCATGGTCCAGTTTTCAATGCACCCAGATTTTGAAAAACGGTGCAGAAGATTTTTATTCCTATAAAACTATCTCTACTCCCATAAAACTTTTATAGTATCTCTCTTCATCAACACAATGCGATGTCAACGTATTTAATGCCTATGAAACCTTCATTAAGATTGGCTAGTATGTCTGTACTTTTTAACACCAGGTTTCAATTGCTTACTTTCTTTTCTCTTTGTTGATTGGTCTACAATTCGGATGTGTCATGGGAATATATGTTGTTTCGATTTCTAGTGCCTGACTAACATTGGGAACATATTATGTCCCATTGCTGTGGGAATGCTCGTTTAGCTTATCATCATGTACCCAATCCAATACAAGCCTTACAGGACTCAGGTCGACAACCTTTTGGTGCTCTTCGTTGGGGGAATCCCAATTGCCATGCCTACTGTCCTTTCTGTGACTATGGCAATCGGCTCTCACACCATGTCTCAAGCGCAAGCGGTGAGCACTTGTCTTATGGAATCAAGGAGACCTGTGTTCATTGCTCAAGGGAGTTGTATGCTTAACAAACCGCGTATTGGTGCAGCGAGCAATTACAAAGTGGATGACAGCAACTAAGGAGATGGCTAGCATGGATGTACTTTGCAGTGACAAGGCAGGAATGCTCACCCTCAACAAGTTGACAGTGGACAAGAGTATTATAGATGTTGGTTCTTACTTTTTTTTTTTTAATACATACACGGTTCGAGTTCATGTATGGACTATCGCTGTCTTTTTAACATGATCATTCTCAACTGGATCAGGTGTTCCAGACAGACATTGACAAGGACACAGTGATTCTGATGGTTGCAAGAGCCTCTCGCACTGAAAATCAGGATGCCATAGATGCCACAATAGTTGGTATGCTTGGCGATCCGAACGAGGTATATATATGTCAGCTCCGTCCAATTTATGATGTACTGCCAGTTCAGCCGTCCTTTCGTTTATAAGTTTCTTACTTCGCTTCTTCGACAAAAGGCTTCGACGAAAGGCTCGTATGGTAATTCAAGAGATTCATTTTCTTCCATTTAACCCAACTGACAGAAGAACTGCTCTGACCTATCTTGACTGGGAAGGAAGAATGCATGCATCGTGTCAGCAAGGGAGCACCAGAGCAGGTACTCAATTCTTTCAGCAAACATACATATAGCGGACTTCATATTTGTGCCTCACACACCTATCAATCAATTGTGTAAACAAATTAAACAGATCCTACATCTTGCCACAACAAGTGACTATTTTTTTCCCACACGAGAAACCTCATTTCCATTATCATAACGGAAATACAAGCATTCTTAGAAGGTGATTACATAAAAGAAAGCATAGAGGGGGCAGCAAGAACCCAAAAGACTGAACCTAGATGGGATCAGGTTTGCAGAACAGCCAGCTACTAAGACAACCACCAAGAAACTAAGGTCCTGCACTTTAGCAAAACCAACCACCACCAGAAATAAGATGACCATAAAAGAAAGGCCGGCACACCCCTCGGCCAAAGCGAAGTACAGACTACTCAGGAACTATATTACAAGTTTCAGGCAGCAGAGCACAGCAAGTTTTGACAGATGTGATATTACACAACGTCCACCAATTCACCAGATTGGCTATCAATCATCTCCCTCTTGATCTTGTTCATGTTGGAGCAGTAGTAAGTCCACCTGACGAGCAGTTCGAGACGCAAGCACCTCCTTGGCCACTTGAAACATCAGTTCTGCACCTTCCACCAGTTGATCCTTATCCATCTCAGCATACAGACCTGACCAATATTTCATCAGGGCACAAATATGACAAATAATTTCTATTGGATTTTTTATCAGAATCTTATCAAAACATGCTCTATTTCTACATTTCCAAATTGCCCAGCAGATAGCACCGATATCCCACGTGTGAAACTTTTTGCCAGCAGGAAACCAAGTCTCACACCATGCCCAACAATGATGTATATCAACTGGAATATTTGTGGCCCCCAGACATCTAGCAACAATGGACCAGATCACTCTAGCAACAGGACATGTGAAAAAGAGATGAGACACAGTTTCAATATCATCACAAAACATACATCTAGGGTCTCCATTCCACTTTCTTTTTTCTCAAATTATCCTTAGTCAGGATAGCATTATTGACCAATAACCACAGAAAAATCTTAATTTTCGGGGGAATTTTCCCTTTCCATATGTGTCTATGAAAACACCCATTTTCACTTACATTGAGACTATCATACATAGCTTTCACTGTGAAACAATTGTTCTTTCCTTTTTTGCAGATAACACAATCTTTCTCATCAGATAACCTAAAATTCAAGGCATCCTCCCAAATCCTATCCCAGCTAATACGCAGTTCTGCAAATAGCCATCTTCTAAAGGATAAATTCCTATGTTTCAATGCTTGGGAAACAGTAACAAGTTTATCTTCAGATATCTCAAACAGCAATGGATAAAGTTCACAAATAGGCTCATTGTATAACCAAGGATCAACCCAGAAACGAGTTTTGTCCCCTTTCTTAGTTATCACACCTCTATTTTGCAGATAGACGTCCTTAACCTTGAGTAAATCATGCCACATAGCAGAGTCACTAAGTCTATGACTAACATCCCAGATACAACTTTTCTTCAAATATTTATAGAGCTGTGATTGACAAATTTGCTGACCGTGGCTTTAGATCCGTTGCTGTTGCTTCCCAGGTTTTAGCTCCCTTAAGGCCTTGACCTTCCACTTCCAGAACTTAATTTTCGCGCCTGACTATTAACATTTATGTGCAGGAAGTGCCTGATGGTAGAAAAGGATGGTAGAAAAGAGAGCCCTGGAGGCCCATGGCAGTTCACTGGGCTCTTGCCACTTATTGACCCTCGTCGACATGACAGTGCAGAAACTATAAGAAGGGCAATGGACCTTGGTGCAAATGTGAAGATGATTACAGGTTTTGCATTTTCATTCCTTTGTAGCCTGTTAATAGTAACAATATTAGTTTTCACACTAGTCTAGTGCTAATGAAGTCCTGCGCTGTGTAGTACTGATTCAGTTTTCTAATCTCTAGCTTTTTTATGTTCTTTTTGGGTTCAATCAGGTTAGTAATTCTCTAGCACAATATTTGTAGCAAACATATAGTCGATGCATTTAGCAAACTGCAACGTGGTATAGCAACATCAGCTGAGCAATTTTAAATTAATGTTCTTTATCTCTTGAGAGCTTCTCCTGAGCTCCCGTGTACTTCCTTTTATTTATTTTACTTTCAAAAAAATTGCAGTAGGGGTGTAAACACCCTCCTGTTTCTCATTAAAAAGAATTAAGTTAATGTTCCCCCTCAGGTGATCAGCTTGCTATTGAGAAGGAAACTGCACGTCGTTTGGGAATGGGTACTGATATGTACCCTTCATCTGCTTTACTCGGACAGAGTTGGGTCAATTGATGCTTCCCCAGTTGTTGAATTTATACCCTAATGTCAAAGGATTATTGTTTGTTCGGCCATCAGTCTGCAGCACTTATGTCTAATACAACATTTATCTCTCACCTAAATAGAACACATGAGATTGTGAAACTCCTACAAGAAAGAAAGCATGTATATGTGGTATGACTGGGGATGTGGTATGACTGGGGATGGCGTAAATGACGCCCCAGCACTGATGAAGGCTGGTATTGGTATTGCAGTAGCAGACTCCACTAACGCAGCTCATAGTTTTTTTTCGAGATCGTGCGCTGCACGTATTTCATTACGAGAAGTGGGAAAACATTACAGGTAGAGCAGCGGGCAGGCTTAACGAGCAGTACCCCTACCGGCTGCTCGTAGAACAAGTCCAGGATTACATCTTTGCTGGGTTAGCGACTAAGCGACGGAGGAGAACGTGTTACAGCAGCACAAGAAGAGAGGCTAACGTTCTGTATCCTGCTAGAACCCACTCGTTTGCTACCTCCACGATTGCAGGGAGCAGTCGGAGCGGCGGAGTAGCAGAGTTGTTTTTTCGATAATGGATAAATAATCCGGCCTCTACATCCGTGGATGTACACAGCCAAAAGATACAAGTCCGAAATTAACAGAACAAGCTTTGTTCGACCGATATAGCGGTAAAGACTAAAGCAAACGATAGAAATGCTTCTACCCTCTATTAGAGAATTCTAAAGCAATCATCTCTAATTTCTTGCTCATCAAAATGAGGGTGTCCTTGTCCTGCTCGTCACGCTGCAACTGAGCCCAGACGCGTAGCCAATATGCGCCCCTGAAAATCACCTGCATAATAGAGTTAGTTTTGACACGATTAAAGATTACATCATTTCGGCATCTCCAGATAGCCCAGCATGCAGCAGCTATCCCAACCCAAATCAAGGCCTTAATCTTATTATTATTCTGATTACTAAGCCAGTTCCCAAACATGTGGTTGATGGATCTAGGTTGGGTCAGCCCAGTGGCTAAGAAAATAACCCTCCAAAGCATCTTCGCTAGAGGACAGTCTAAGAAGAGGTGTTGGATAGTTTCATTCATGTTACAACACGAACACTTCATTTGCCTTTCCGGTTTTTTTCTGGCTAGGTTGTCCTTGGTCAAAATGACACCCTTACGTAAAAAACCGGAGGAATATCCTAATTTTTAGAGGTATTTTCAGTTTCGGATCTTAGAGTGTTGTAACGGTGGATGTGTATCTATAGCATCAAGATACATGGATCGATTGTAAAAAGCCCAGATTTAGTAAGGCGCCATCTAAAATAATCGCTGCCTTCCACCAAAACAACATCAGAGATGTTGGCCACTAGATTAAGCCACTCCGTCAGCTTGTTATCAACCAGGGCCCTCCTAAAGGAAATATTAAGAGGGTTTGTGGCCATAACTCATGATACAGTGTCGTGGGGTGCCCGAGCTATATTATATAAGCTCGGGTACCGAACTTTGAGAGGCTTATCACCTACCCAAATATCATCCCAAAACCTCGTACTGGTCCCATCTTTAATCATGAAGGAACCCCTTGCCAATACTTCCTCTTTAATATGCATGAGGCCTCTCCAAAAATGAGAGTCATTAGGTTTTGTTGACACTGGGTTAAGGTCTTCGACCTTAAATATTTATTTCTTAGCGGCGATTGCCGGTACCCTCCGTGTTTATGAGGTTCACTAACCATTTGGCTAGAAGACACTTGTTACGAATGCGAAGATCTAGAATGCCAAGACCCCCTTGGTCCTTAGGACGACATAATATGTCCCATCTAGCCGGTCTATATTTGTGTCTCTCATCGGATCCTTGCGGAAAAATCTTGATACGTAATGATCGAGGTTTTTAATAACCCCTTTGGAATCTCGAAAAAGACATCATAAACATCGGAAGACTACTTAGGACAGAGTTAAGCGGGACTAGTGCGCCCCCATAAGACAAATATTTGGCTTTCCAACATGAGAGCTTCTGCTCAAAAACGTTCTTCTACTTTACACCATTCGGAGTTAAGGAGTTGTGCGTGGTGCATTGGGATCCCTAAATATCTAAAAAGGGTAGGTCCCGCATTACAACCAAAGAGGGTAGTATAATATAGTTCCATCTCTTTTGGCTGCCCCATAGCGAGAAAATCTCACTCTTGTGGAAATTAATCTTTAGACGATAGGCTGTTCAAAGGCGCAAAGCAAAAGTTTCAGATTTTTTTGCTTGCTACGGATCGTGATCTAGGAAGATAATAGTGTCATCTCGCATATTGTAATATAGATAAACCATCGTCAACTAGATCGGGGATGATTCCTCTTATCGACCATCCGCTTTTCGCTCTGTCAATCGGGAGAGCTAGTATATCAGCGACGATGTTAAATAAGATCGGTGACATAGGATCCCCGCTGAGTCCCGTCTCGTTTGGAAGTATGGGCCAACGTCATCATTGACCTTAATTCCCACACTTCCCCAGGAGACCATACTGCGTACCCAGTTGCACCACTTAGGAGAGAAGCCTTTCATACGCAAAGTTTGTAAGAAAGACCATTTAACCTTATCATAGGCCTTTTCAAAATTAATTTTAAAAATGATTCCATCTCTCATTTTAGTGTGTAACTCATGGATGGTCTCGTGTAAAATAACGACACCCTCCATAATATTCCTTCTGGCATGAAGGCGGGTCTGCGTTGGGCGCACCACCGTCTTAGCTACTTTATTCAACTTTGTTAGTGCCCACTTTCGTGAAAATCTTAAAGCTCACGTTAAGTACACAAATAGGTCTGTATTGTTGTATTTTAGTAGCATTATGGACCTTTGGAATTAAGGTAATAATTCCGAAATTCAGACTAAAAAGATCTAGTGCCCCCCTGTGGAACTCCAAGAACAGAGGGAGAAGATCATCCTTGATCACTTCCCAAAACCTCTGATAAAATTCCACTGGAAAACCATCGGGGCACTGGAGCTTTATTATGTTCCATCTGAAAAATTGCTTCTCTCACTTCAGATTCAGTGAAATTAGCAACGAGGACATCATTTTCCTCTTGAGACACCTGTGGAATATCTAAAATTTGATTTTCCATCAGTGTAATCTCAGATTGTTCAGGTGATCCAAACAGGTTTCTATAATATTTGGTAATGTGGCTTTTGAGGTTATTATCACCAACCACAACGCCATGGTCATCCTCAAGCTTATAAATATCTTTGTTTACGATGTTTTCCATTAGCCACCGGTGAAAAAAATCTGGTATTAGAGTCTCCCTCCAATAGGGTTTTGACTTTAGCTCTCTCATACCATTTGAGCTCCTCTTCCCTCAACAAAGTGACTAGTCGCTCCTTTAGATAAAGCTTGAGATTGATCTCCTGATCCGATAGAAGATCAGTCTCAGCCTTTTTGTCAAGATCATGAAGTAGGGCTAATAGCTCCTTCTTCTCTTTCTTGTACGACCCCGCAATGTTCATAGCCCATCCTCTAAGATGTTGCCTGAGCCTACGAATTTTGGATTGCCATCTCTCAAGCGGGGTAGAGCCTGCAGTCTCAGATTGCCATATATTTGCAACCATTTCATAGAACCCTTCCCGTATTAGCCATCCCCTTTCAAATTTGAATGGCCTATTTCTCGTTTGGTGAGTGGAGGGCCCCGTGTTAATCACCAGAGGAGTATGGTCAGAAATATTCCGATCTCTCGGTTCAACCATAGTCAGGGGAAATCTATTTTCCCACTCCGTACTGGCTAGAACTCTGTCAAGTTTTTCGAAAGTAGGGTGATCGCCCGGCCCCGCCCATGTATATTGGCGTCCATTCATAACAATCTCCCTAAGATCGAGTGATTCTATGACAGCATTAAAAATCGAGGGCCACTTATGATCAAAATGCCCAGAGCTCTTATCCTCCGGTCTTCTCATAATATTAAAGTCCCCTCCGATAAGATATGGAAGGTTTTCTTTAGCGCAAGTATTCGCTAGTTCGCGAGGAAGGCCCTTTTATTTTGGGGTTGTCTTTGGTCCATACACTGAATATAGGACAAATTTGAAGTCATTCAGTTTGTACCTGAGAGTGAATTTCACATAGAAATCCCCTTCATCGATGGCCCCAATATCAAAAATGTTCAAGTCAACTCCAAGTAAAATACCCCCTGATCTACCATGAGGAGCCATAGCATGCCACGGGGAACTCACGGCCTCCACATAGGTTTTTAAGAACATGATCGGGGAAGGAGTCTCGACTAGTTTCGAGAGAGTGCTATAAAATTAATCTGCTCCTCTCTCGACTAGTTCCGCCAAGAATCGTGTTTAGCCAAGTCTGCAAGACCTCTGCTATTCCAGAAAACCCCTTTCATTTGATAACCATTTTTGAAGGGGTTTTTGGCTTTTTGGGAAGTTTGCCTTTTTTTGCATTTTTGGCATTTTTATATTTTTTCTTGCGACTGATAGGAGAGAGATCTATAATTTTATCATTCTCCACATCAAGCCAATTCTCGGTTGAATGCCCACAAGCGTGGTCGAGAATTGCCTCCAACCCGCTCTTCCCTTTCCTCTTCACTATCACAATTATTAGCGGGGAGGAGGAGATTTCTTTTGTTTTGCATTAAGGACCAATCTATCAACCTCTAAGTTTTTAATAACCACTACATCCGAGGGTGATAGGTTGATTCCTACTCTACCAAGTTTGGAAGCAATAACCGAATTTGAAAAGCTAGTGAAGGAAGTACACGGAATTTCGAGGTTCTTTTTTCTTCGCCATCCGCTCCGCCTTTTTGTAGAGTGTGTTCATCCGCCTTTCCCCGCAATCCCTTCTGCTGCGCCGAGGATGTTTCCCTGGAATAGGTACTACCTTGGCCGTGGTAGCAGCCAGCCCCGTGGCTTCCTGTGATGGCGGAGGTGTGGCCGTGGCCTCCACCTCTGGGGCCGGTGACAGAGGCTTCAATGCCTCAATGTCCCCGGCCGCCCGAGAGCTCCGAGGACGGCTGCGTCGGCGTCATTGCAGGTATGGCCGCTGTCCCCCTCCTGCGGGGCCGGTGGCGAGGCACCAAACCCTCAATGTCAACAGCCGCCCGAGAGACGAAAAGGCGGCGGCGTCGGCGTCGTTGTAGCTGTCGGAGGAGACGAACGCTCCGAGTCGCTGCCCATGGTGACGCGAGCAGCGCTGTTGCTGCCTGCACCGTTGATGCCGGTGGTGATCCCGCGCCGCTGCGGTCCGCGGGCCACCACCGCCGCCGCTGAATGCGGGTACAGCGGCCACGCTGATGCTGCCGATGCGGGTGTTGCCGGTGGCGACACGGGACCCACAGCGGCCACGGCTGCTGCAGCGGTTCCCACAAAGCAAGCGAGCACCGCAGAGTCGAAGAAGATGTAGACGCTGCCGAGCCCCAAGCCAGGCGGCCTGGTGTAGGAGAAGCCGCTGCCTCCACCCCCCATCGAGCGATCTCCCATGGAGATGACGACGCCCGGCGTTCTTTGCCGCTGGTACAAACAGCAGCCCAGGGGAGGGAGGGACCGCGGCGGCTCCCCCCGCTTGATGCCTACCACCGCCCGGCGTATAGGTGAGCAGCGGTAACTCCCCCACCGGTGACGGAACCTGCCACTCCTTCCAAAGCACATCAGAGTGAATCATTTGATCATTCCCTCCCAAGGCAAGCGGGTGGGATTTAATCAGGGTCTTTGTCATAGCATTGTCTGAGCCAAATCCTCCGCCGTCGGAGGAGAGTAACATTGGTCTCCCTCATCCTCCATTTGAACCATCACCTTGAGGCTAATTTCTTCAATTAATTGCTGACGAGGCCACATCAATAGCTTCTTCAACCATGGCTTTTTGTCGGTGCGACGGTCCACCTTGGGAGTGAGGGGGGTGCGCGGCACCGGCATTTGTGGATTTTCCTTTGTCAAGTCCGGTGATTTTGGAGCCGTGTCGGCATCTTCCATCTCCGATCCCCGTCTCCATCCTGGTCCTTATCATCCTCGCCCAGCAGGTCATCCTCCTCGGGATTAAAAAGGGTTCCGTGGTCACAACGTCGGGTGTAAAATATAGACGGTAGATGCTGCCCTTGACACACACATCCGCAAATTTTGGTATTTTAGTGACATCAATTTACGCCACCAAGATACGGACTTCTCTGTCGACGGAGGTGATACACGTCCACCTTCCGAGTAGCGCCAATGATTGTCCCGACGCCCATAAAGGTAAGAAGGAACGGAGAAGACGAGGTACTTTGGTGACCGTCACCCAAACCTGGTCTAGCACTTTGATCGGTTGGACATCATCAACAAATTCTTCAAACAAGAGAGTACCTTCCTTGTGTCTGGTTGTGATCGTTCGATGGCGACCATGCGCTCCGATTCTTCCTTTTTGGGGAAAGGCACTACATAGCAATGACGTCCCAATTCTGCACTTCCCGGTCCCCACCGGACCGGGATGATTCTAGTGAGCTCGGACACCGAAGCTGAGCCGACACCTCTCCCGACTCCACCGTGATTTGGGCGCAAGCGATGTATAAGTCGGAGAGACAATGTCGTTAAAATTTGCCGCTTGTATTTGGAAGAAACCCAACCCATCATCAGCTGCACCGCAATATGTGACGGAGGGCTTCGGGACCACGCAGCAACGGACACTGGTTTTTGTGAAATGGTCCTCCGTGCAGATGATGCATTCCCGACTTCATTGGCGCTTCCTTTCTGCTTGCCACGATCATCGGCGGCAGCTTGGTGAAGGGGTTCGGCAGCCTCGGGGAGTTCGAAGCTTCAGCAGCCCACGGGCTCGTTGGTGAGGCCCGCCCACCTGGCGTTCCGAGCACCCGTTCTGCTCCTCCTAGTTGGGTGCCATGGCAGGGGTTGCCTCCGCCCTCCATTGCCGAGCCTGGCGCCCCCTCCATGAGCATTCGGCCCCCGACCACGAATGCCGCGATCGCCCGCCCGGTCACCACGCTCGGCCGCGACCACGCGTTCCCCGCGCGGCGCGGCCAGCAGCCCCACGGTCACCACACGGGCACCGCGGCCACCACCGCCCGCCCACCGCGGCCATGGGCACGATCGCCCGGCGTGCGGCGGCCATGCTCCCCACGATCGCCCATCGCGCCGCGACCAGGATGCATCGCTTCACGGTCACCCGCCATCCCCCGACCGGAGACAAATTGACTCCGTCGACGGAACCTCCGGCCCTGACCACCAGCCATGAGCACGCCTTGATACGTCGGCAACGGTGACAGGAGATACGATGGCACCACCGGACAGACGAGGCGGCGTCTAGGTTTTGCGTGATCAGCCTCAGTCGAAAGATCGGCCTTGGATGGACCCAGTTGGCGGTTCGGGTTTGGCGGCGCCGGGTGAAGAGATTGCCTTGAATTTGCAACCCGCGTACCCGGTAATTTCGAAATTGTTGACGCCGCGAAACTTGGATCGGCCACTGGCTTCATCGTCGCCGGGAGGAAATCGCCGAAGGTCACCGGCGGCGTGATCCGCGGTGGCGGCAACGGCCCCTTCCATAACTTCCTCCAGGGCGGCTTAGCTGGATGCGGGGGTGACGACTTCCTACACCCCGGCACCGATGCCGGCGTGTTCGAGGCTAATCGGGGTCCAGCACCACTGAATCGGCGGCGGCGGCGGCAACCGAACTCTGAATTGGCGGCGGGCCGCCCGGCAGCGGCGAGGGAGTCAGCATCACCAAGGTCCTCATATTCAGAATCGGAGTCGGAGCCGGAATCCCAGAATTTGCCCGGCCATCTGTTTCCCATTCGCCGCCGAAAAGGAGTGGAGATCGCCCAGATTCAGCGGGCGTCGCGCCTCCTCAACTCCGATGCAGCGGGGAGGCGATCCTTTGCCGTGATCCGGCGGAGCGCCTTCTTGATTGACGGAGCTACGGTCACCGCCGGTGGCATCTCTCATCTCATGCACAAAGCTTCTTGTTGAATGTTCTAGCATTTCTTTCTTTCCATAGCGACCAGCCGACGAGGAGAAAGAGAGTGTCGAACCCGCGCCTTGCCTCCCGCGGCACCAGCTTCCGCGATCGCAACCACCAGTCGAAGATGGGGTCCTCCGGCGTCGGTGACAGATGATAGAGGTTGAGCTTGCCAAGAATCGCCGTCCAAAGCTCCCTGGAGTAAACGCAACCGAGCAGTAGGTGGTCGATTGTCTCAGCCGATTGATCACACAAGGCGCAAGCGTCGGAGTCTTGCAGACCATGCCTGAAACGGCGGTGTGCCGTCCAACAACGCCCAAGAAGCGCAAGCCAGAAGAAGTGTTTAACTTTCGGCGGCGCGCGGACCTTCCAGAACTGCTTCGCACCCAAAGGCCTGGAAGAGCCGAGAAACATAGAGCCATAGGCCGAGGCAGTAGAGTACTGACCATCCGCAGCCCAAACCCAAACAAGTCGATCGGGGGTATCGAGATCCAGCTGCACCGTTTCAGTGATTTCCCAAACAGTGAGGTAGTCTAGGAGCACCTGCACCGTGACTGCACCGGCAATGTCACGTACCCAGGCGCGCAAGTGAAGAGCTTCAGCCACCGTTTTGGAGCGTGCGCGACGCCTGATCACGGAGAACAGGTGCGGCGCCATGTCTCTGAGGCAGAACTTCCCCAGCCATTGGTCCAGCCAGAACAGCACCGTTTTCCCGTCCCCAATGTGCCATTTGGAGCCCGCGCTGAAGATGGCCTGGACCATGCCCTCGTGCTTGCCCGGCAACCCGTGCCAGTCCGCCGGCGCAGAGCGGCGTAACGCAGCTCGTAGTGCTTCTGACATTGTCCTAACTGAACCAGGCCTTAGCAGGATCATTACCGTCATTGTACGGTAAGCCCCCTTTAGTTAAGTTATACTTCATGAAGAGAGTAAAATGTGCAGTTGATCGTTAGTTTGTTCTGTTCATATCTACGCACATTCAGTTTTTTCTCGAATACGCAAGAGTGTGCATATCTTTGTATTAGAAGAGATGTTTAAGTACAAGAATGTCGTTTCGGGCCGTTAGTTTTTCATGAGTGCTACATTTTGAGAGATTTCAATCCGTTCCAGAACTGCGTCGCGGTAGAGCTATGTCCGCGCCAGCGCTCCAAGTCCGTCTGCGCCAGCTTCAATCCTACGATCGGCTTCAGCTTTGATGATCTGGAGGATCTCAGCTATGGTCGTCGTGGTTTCTCTGAAGCACCTTGCATTGCATATTCCTTCCAAAGAACCCAAGAGACCAACGCGAATAGTGAGTCTAAGCCTGATCGTTTCTCGCCGTCGAAGAGGGAGCCCAGTCTCCGCCACCAGCGAATCGTTGTCAATTCGTTGTTGTTGCTGCATGCCTGCGGTAGCTGCCGCCCGAATGTGCGCAGAACAAAGAACCAGATTTCCCTGGAGAATGGGCATGCAGCGATGATATGATCGATGGTCTCGCGGCCTTGATCACAGAGATAGCATAGTTCTCTCGCTTCGAGCCCATGTCTTGCCATTCTATCCCCGTCCAGTGTCTGCGTCTGAAAGCCAGCCAGAGAAAGATTTTGATTCGGAGTGGCGCCCAGGTCTTCCAGATGAGGCGGTGGCCAGTGTAAGTAGCATATTAATTTGATTTTGCTCCACACAGTTTTGGTTAAAAAGAATATAGCATATTAGGCTACCTAACAACTACAATCTCTGGACATGAATAGGTACCATTATGATAATCTCAAAGGAGAGAGTAAAACCATCACCACAACCTGATAGTTGGAAGTTAGCCAAGTTTTTTGCAACTGGAGTGGTTCTTGGGCCATGATGACCGTCATTTTCTTCTGGGCTGCATGCAAGATCGACTTCTTCCCGGTATGGACCAGTAGCCTTTTTAAGCATTATTGATGTTTTGAGGGATTGTTGCAGTGTTCATCCTTGTCATCATGGTTGCTAATTTTCAGCGACTGTTCCATGTCGAAAGCCTTGAGAAAACTTCCCAGGATGGTTTTCAGAAGCTTGTGTCTGCCGAGTACCTTCAAGTTAGCACAATCATCCAGGCATCTTTGTGACATGGTCTCACAGCTGGTCATCTAGCGGGTTGGCCTTCCAGATTTGTTTCAGAGTCATTCAGCGGCTTGCTGGTTGTCTTATGACCGGTACTCCAGGGTGATCAGAATTATGTATGTAATTGGTGCATTGTTTGAAGGAATGTGGGCCTTATATGTTATGCATTCTGTGTGGCTGTTCCTTGTAATCGCCTCATTCTTTAAAACCACTGCAA